>CM062501.1:52076493-52186493 GCA_031479575.1 Coregonus ussuriensis
TGTGAGGAATATTTATCACAGTAAAGGAGAAAGTGCATTTCTGTTTCTACCTCCCCTGTCGTGCAGTGACCACATATACGCTCCTCTTTGGGTAGCCATGTCTTTTTATGTCTGCCGGTTTCTATTGCCAATTGGTGGTCACTCAGCCTGTACTTGGTAAGGATCTGTCTCTGCTTCGTATCTCTGACAGAGTAGAGATAATCAGCCAATTCATATTCTCTGTTTAGGGTCAGATAGCAATTTAGTCGGCTTTGGGATTTTGTTTTGTTTTTCCAATGTTGTAAATATGAGTCCTTTGATTGGTTCATGATTTTGTTCATTAGAATTCTTTCTTTTGAAGCAGTGCTGGTGTCAGCTTGGTTGGTTAGGTCCAACACCAGCTGACTGAGAGGGCTCGTTTCTGGGCTCAGCTCTTGGGTTTGAAGTGCTTTAAATTGCAGACTTGAATTTGGACTTGAATTTAGATGTAGCCAAAATTTTAATGATCTTTTCTGTATTTTTATTACTACTGGAAAGCGGCCCAATTCTGCCCTACATGCATTAGTTGGTGTATTTCTCTGGACTTTAAGAATATTCCGACATAATTCTGCATGTAGGGCTTCAATTGGATGTTTGTCCCATATTTTAAAGTCCAGTTTATTGAGTGGCCCCCAAACCTCACTTCCGTAAAGAGCTATTGGTGGGATTACACTGTCAAATATTTTGGTCCAAATTCTAATTGGGATATTGATTTTGAATAATTTCATTTTTATTGCATACAATGCTCTGTGGGCTTTTTCTTTGAGTGCATTCACTGCCATATTAAAGTTTCCCGATGCAGATATGGTCAGACCAAGGTATGTGTAATTTTTAGTGTGTTCAATTATGGTGTTGTTCAGGGTGAATTTATATTTGTGTTTCTGACATCTGTTTTTTTTTTGGAAAATCATGATTTTAGTTTTTTTGAAATTTACTGCCAGGGCCCAATTATTGCAATATTGCTCTAGAATGTTAAGGTTCTGTTGAAGACCTTCTTTGGTTGGTGATAGAAGTACCAAGTCATCAGCATATAGCAGGTATTTTACCTCTGTGTCAAATAGTGTAAGTCCTGGGGCTGGAGAATGGTCTAACATGTCTGCTAACTCATTGATATAAATGTTGAAAAGATTTGGACTCAAACTGCAGCCTTGTCTCACACCTCGACGTTGTGAAAATAATTATGTTCTTTGGTTTTTGATTTTTATTGCACACTTGTTTTCTGTGTACATACATTTTATTAAGTCATACACCTTACCACCAAGCCCACTTTGGAGAATTTTGTAGAATAGCCCTTCATGCCAAATAGAATCAAATGCTTTTTTAAAGTCAATAAAGCAAGCAAATATTTTGCCCTCTTTTTTTTGGTGTACGTGTTTATTAATTAGTGTATGTAAGGTGTATATATGGTCAGTAGTGCGATGGTTAGGGAGAAAGCCAATTTGACATTTACTTATTACATTTTTCTCTTGAAGAAAGGTTTGAATTCTTGAATTCAAAATGCTACAGAAAACCTTTCCCAAGTTGCTGTTTACGCAAATTCCCCTGTAATTATTGGGGTCTGATTTGTCTCCACATTTGTGGATAGGGGAGATGAGCCCCTGGTTCCAGACATCAGGGAAGCAGCCAGAAGATAAAACTATGTTGAACAACTTAAGCACAGCATTTTGCAACTCAGGTGTGCTGTTTTTCAGCATTTAATTTCTGATGTTATCTAGACCACAAGCCTTCTTTGATTTTATAGATTTTAGCTTTTCATTTAGTTCTTGTTGGGTTATTGGGTAATCTAATGGATTTTGGTTGTTTTTAATGACCGATTCAAGGATGTTCAATTTTTCTTGAATTTCTAATTGGTTCTGTTGTAATTCTTTTTGTGGGATGTTTTTGTATAGATTATCAAAATAAGTTTTCCAAATTCCTTCATCTTGTATGGCTAATTCTTGTGGCTTTGTCATGCTTAAATTGTTCTACATGTCCCAGAACTGATTTTGGTCAATTGCACTTTCAATTTCATCAAGTGTCTTGTTGGTATAATTCAATTTCTTGCGTTTTAGTGTATGTTTATACTGTTTCAGAGTTTCAAAGTATTCATAGCGTAGATCTGGGTTGTTTTGCTGCTTATGTTTTTCATTTGAAATTTGTCTTAGGTGTTTTCTAATTGTTTTACATTCGTTATCAAACCATTTTTCAGAAACATTTTGTTTTTTGTTTCTGATGTTGCATTTCTTTGGTTTTCTCAAATTTGCTTTCGATGCTGCTTTTTGGAAAATGCTATTTATGTTTTGAGTAGCCGAATTGACACCTTCTTTATTGTTTTGGTATTGTGAGTAATTGAAAAACTGTATAGAGTTCATCATTTCATTTGAGTTCAATGTTTCAATGAATCTCTCTGCACTGTTTTGAGCCCATCTGTACGATTGGTTCATGTTGTAGAGTTTATTCGGCTGTTTTTTTGAATGAATATTGCCGGTTAATTTCTTCAGAAACACGTTGATCTGACTGTGATCTGACAATGGTGTCTGTGGTCTGACAGTGAATGCGCTAATGGAGGAGGGGTCAATGTCAGTGATGGCATAATCGACTACACTTGTCCCAAGAGCTGAGCAGTAAGTAAACTGACCTAAAGAGTCCCCTCTGATTCTACCATTAAGCATGTACAGGCCTAAGGCTCGACAGAGATGCACTAACTCCTTCCCATTTTTGTTCAGTATTTGGTCAGGACTGTTTCTATTATTTATAATTGGGCTACTGTACAAGGAGGGGTGTCCCAATATGTGGTGGTTACCTCCCGCATCAGTGTAGTCAGGCTCAGAACCTGTTCTTGCATTGAAATCTCCACAAAGAAGCACTTTACCCTCTGCCTGAAATTGAATGATTTCTGTATGGAGATTGTCAAAAAACTGATCATCATAATATGATGAATCTGAAGGAGGAGCATAAGCTGCACATATGTATACATCATTGTCACAATAGATTGTACCTTTGTTAAGTTTTAACCAAATGTGATTAGTACCTTTTTTCATTTCATTCAGTGCTAAGTCCTGCTTATGCCAAATGATGATTCCACCTGAGTCTCGGCCCCGTTTAACATTTTTATGTTTGATTGATGGTAGTAAACTTTCTCTATAGCCTGAGGGACACTGAGTATCTATGTCTCCACGACACCATGTTTCCAGTAGGATTATGATGTCCTGTCCCTTGATGTTTTTAATCAATTCTGGATTTGTTGTTTTATAACCAAAATGTGAAGAGTACAGGCCCTGGATATTCCAAGAGCTGATAGTTAATGAACTCATTTATAATAAGTGATATTCACTGGTTTGAGTAAAGTACATTGAAAAAAATAATAATAGTAATATATATATATATATATATATATATATACATACATACATATATACATATATACATACATACATACATACAGTGGGGAAAAAAAGTATTTAGTCAGCCACCAATTGTGCAAGTTCTCCCACTTAAAAAGATGAGAGAGGCCTGTAATTTTCATCATAGGTACACGTCAACTATGACAGACAAATTGAGACAAAAAAATCCAGAAAATCACATTGTAGGATTTTTAATGAATTTATTTGCAAATTATGGTGGAAAATAAGTATTTGGTCACCTACAAACGAAGCAAGATTTCTGGCTCTCACAGACCTGTAACTTCTTCTTTAAGAGGCTCCTCTGTCCTCCACTCGTTACCTGTATTAATGGCACCTGTTTGAACTTGTTATCAGTATAAAAGACACCTGTCCACAACCTCAAACAGTCACACTCCAAACTCCACTATGGTCAAGACCAAAGAGCTGTCAAAGGACACCAGAAACAAAATTGTAGACCTGCACCAGGCTGGGAAGACTGAATCTGCAATAGGTAAGCAGCTTGGTTTGAAGAAATCAACTGTGGGAGCAATTATTAGGAAATGGAAGACATACAAGACCACTGATAATCTCCCTCGATCTGGGGCTCCACGCAAGATCTCACCCCGTGGGGTCAAAATGATCACAAGAACGGTGAGCAAAAATCCCAGAACCACACGGGGGGACCTAGTGAATGACCTGCAGAGAGCTGGGACCAAAGTAACAAAGCCTACCATCAGTAACACACTACGCCGCCAGGGACTCAAATCCTGCAGTGCCAGACGTGTCCCCCTGCTTAAGCCAGTACATGTCCAGGCCCGTCTGAAGTTTGCTAGAGTGCATTTGGATGATCCAGAAGAGGATTGGGAGAATGTCATATGGTCAGATGAAACCAAAATATAACTTTTTGGTAAAAACTCAACTCATCGTGTTTGGAGGACAAAGAATGCTGAGTTGCATCCAAAGAACACCATACCTACTGTGAAGCATGGGGGTGGAAACATCATGCTTTGGGGCTGTTTTTCTGCAAAGGGACCAGGACGACTGATCCGTGTAAAGGAAAGAATGAATGGGGCCATGTATCGTGAGATTTTGAGTGAAAACCTCCTTCCATCAGCAAGGGCATTGAAGATGAAACGTGGCTGGGTCTTTCAGCATGACAATGATCCCAAACACACCTCCCGGGCAACGAAGGAGTGGCTTCGTAGGAAGCATTTCAAGGTCCTGGAGTGGCCTAGCCAGTCTCCAGATCTCAACCCCATAGAAAATCTTTGGAGGGAGTTGAAAGTCCGTGTTGCCCAGCGACAGCCCCAAAACATCACTGCTCTAGAGGAGATCTGCATGGAGGAATGGGCCAAAATACCAGCAACAGTGTGTGAAAACCTTGTGAAGACTTACAGAAAACGTTTGACCTGTGTCATTGCCAACAAAGGGTATATAACAAAGTATTGAGAAACTTTTGTTATTGACCAAATACTTATTTTCCACCATAATTTGCAAATAAATTCATAAAAAATCCTACAATGTGATTTTCTGGATTATTTTTTCTCATTTTGTCTGTCATAGTTGACATGTACCTATGATGAAAATTACAGGCCTCTCTCATCTTTTTAAGTGGGAGAACTTGCACAATTGGTGGCTGACTAAATACTTTTTTCCCCCACTGTACATACATATACATACATATATATACACATACACACACACACACATCATTACACATCACTATTATTATAATACCAGTGCCAATAAAATAAAGGATAGTTGTAAACAAATTAATAAGAATGGCCCAAAAAATAAGTGCAATGCAATCTGCAACCCTGTGTGTGTGTGTGTGTGTGTGTGAATTAAAGGGTCTGTCTAGCCCAGTAGTCTGCATATTAGATGCAGTAGTTGGCGCACCTCTCCTATCTCTGATTGTTCTAGGTGTCTTTTGCCAGAGGTTACCTCAGCATATGTAGGCTGATGATCTGAATGATACATGGTGTGGACTGCATCATGTGGTGTACTTCTCTGAAGGACAGTGTTCTGCCCGACCCTGGAGTAGTGGTCAGTGCTGTGTTGTGATGGGCCGGGTCCAGTAGAACTGTGTTGTGATGGGCCGGGTCTGGTAGAGCTGTGTTGTGATGGGCCGGGTCTAGTAGAGCTGTGTTGTGATGGGCCGGGTCTGGTAGAGCTGTGTTGTGATGGGACGGGTCTGGTCGTGCTGTCCTGAGGCGGGCCCCGTCTGGTCGTGCTGTCCTGAGGCGGGTCTGGTCTGGTAAATCTATGCTGTGTTGGGCCCGGTCTTGTAGAGCTGTACTGTAATAAGCCGTGTCTGGCTCTTCTCTCCTGGGGATGGTGGGGGTACTGTTGTTTCAGACGGTGGGGCAGGGGGGGCTCTGCTGCTGGGGTGATGGGTGTGTGGGTCCCTGCCAAGTGTTGCATCCTTTAGGTCCTTAGCAAAAGTTCTGACACTGTCCTGATCAAGGTGTACATTATCGTATAAGTGTTCACATGTCAGAGTGGGATGGTGAGCCGTTCTGACGTTGAGCAGTGAGGCACAGTCCACAGTGATCTGTTGATTTATTTTGTCGATCAACTGTCCCGGGAAGTCTTTTCTTGGTAGGAGGGTGGACACAACTATATTGGTGGTTGGGAACATAGCCTGTGCCCGCTCTGCTACGCTTCTCACTGCCCCAGATACATTTTCTCCTTTGACATGAAGGTCGTTTGTGCCAGTGTGGATGATGATGTTGTCGGGGGTGTCAATCCTGGTCTGACTGAGTAGCTGCATTGCACTGTCAGTTGTAGGACACCAGAACTTATACACCTGGTGTCTAGGGAATAATCTTTCCTGGACTAAGAACTTCCCATTTGAATCAATAAGGATTGCAGTTGTGGGTGACTGTCTGGGTGGAGCAGACTGGGAGACTGGTATTCTGACCTGGGCTGGAGCAGACTGGGAGGCTGGTTGGCTGACCTGGGCTGGAGAAGACTGGGTGGCTGGTTGGCTGACCTGGGCTGCAGACTTAGAGGCTGATAGGTTGACCTGGGCTGGAGCACACTGTGCTGGAGCAGACTGGGAAGCAGGTAGGCTGACTTGGTCTAGAGCAGACTGGGACGCTGGTTGGCTGATCTGGACTGGAGCAGACTGGTAGGCGGGTGCAGTGTCATCAGGCTGTGTGGTGGAGGCCATGCTGGTCTCAGGTTCTGCTTGTGTTGTACCAGGCTGGTGGACATGTTCTCTAGATGCAGAGGACATATTGACTAGCTGCTGGTTGAGGGTGTCAATGTACCTCTCTCTCTGCTCTAGCTCCTTTCTTGTTGTGCTCAGATGGTCTCTGAGGTCATCATTTGTCTGACTCAGTTTGTCCATTCTGCTTTCTAATTTAGCAATAGATGCTCTGCTCTCCTCCCTGAACTGTTTCATCTCTTCTTTTAGTTTCTGGACAGTGTTGTCCTCTTGAAGCTTGTTCTCTCTGAGTTCTATGACCTCTGCTTCGACGAGAGAGAGGGTGTTGTGGAAACGTTGCATAGCAGGTGTTCTTGGTGTTATAGGCATGTCCTTGGCTTTGTCTGCTGCAGGTGAGGTAGGTAGAGGGACATTGAGGGCTTCTTGCTGGGTCACAGAGACTGTTGGGGCCTGCTTTTCTCCATCTCCCTCCTTGACTTGTTCCTCAGTTTCTGAGATGAGTTCAGCTTCTGCTTTTAGGGTAGCAAACATATTCTCAAAAGCCTGGAGGCTTGAATCATTGCCTTGTATCAATACAGTTCCATTATTGTATAAGTTGACTGTTTGATACGTGTTGCTCTGGTCAGCTTCTTCAGAAATGCTGATCTGACATCCTTGGCTGATGCCTCTCTTTTTTGAGAAAGGGAAAGTGTTGCAAATAACTATTTTCCATATGTGCCCTCGTTTGGTATTAAATATTAAATTTGTTCTTGATTTGCAACTGGTAAGATCTGCAAACAGGCATTCACGGTTCTGTCCGATCATCAAACCTTTCCATAGCAACGCTGTACACAATGTTGCAATAGAAGCGTTGTTTCTAGTATTATTCTCTCTTGTGTCTTTTAGAGGACTGTTTTACTTTGATGTCCTTTGTCTTCTGTCCTTATTTTGTCTTATTTTGTCTTTCTTTTCTTCTGTTAACTAGATATTCTTTGTTAGCTAGCTAGCTTCTTCCAGGAGAGTCCCTAGCAACTGCTTAGCAACGGGTAAACAATTCAGCTAGCTAAGATAACTGCACAATTTAATGAAAAATAGTTACTTTTTCAAAAGCCTTTCTTCTTTGTTTGTTGCTTGTTTTGTCTCTTATTCAGTCTTGCAGTTTTCTTTTGTTATTTTTCGATGTACTTCACTCTAAAAACCATATAAATTTCAATATTTGTAGGAGCTCATTTTTCAGCAGCTGCTGCTCTATTTGGAATTCTACCTCTCTCTCTCTCTCTCTCTCTCTCTCTCTCTCTCTCTCTCTCTCTCTCTCTCTCTCTCTCTCTCTCTCTCTCTCTCTCTCTCTCTCTCTCTCTCTCTCTCTCTCTCTCTCTCTCTCTCTCTCTCTCTCTCTCTCTCTCTCTCTCTCTCTCTCTCTCTCTCTCTCTCTCTCTCTCTGTCTCTCTCTCTCTCTCTCTCTCTCTCTCTCTCTCTCTCTCTCTCTCTCTCTCTCTCTCTCTCGCTCTCCAGCTGTCATTCTCTCTCTCTCTTCTCTCCAGGTGTCTTTCTCTCTCTCTCTCCGGGTGTCTTTCTCTCTCTCTCTCTCTCTCTCTCTCTCCAGGTGTCTTTCTATCTCTCTCTCTCCAGCTGTCTTTCTCTCTCTCTCTCTCTCTCTCTCTCTCTCTCTCTCTCTCTCTCTCTCTCTCTCTCTCTCTCTCTCTCTCTCTCTCTCTCTCTCTCTCTCTCTCTCTCTCTCTCTCTCTCTCTCTCTCTCTCCCTCTCCCTCTCTCTCCAGGTGTCTTTCTCTCTCTCTCTCTCTCTCTCTCTCTCTCTCTCTCTCTCTCTCTCTCTCTCTCTCCAGGTCTCTCTCTCTCTCTCTCTCTCTCTCTCTCCAGCTGTCTTTCTCTCTCTCTCTCTCTCTCTCCAGCTGTCTTTCTCTCTCTCTCTCTCTCCAGGTGTCTTTCTCTCTCTCTCTCTCTCCAGCTGTCTTTCTCTTTCTCTCTCTCCAGCTGTCTTTCTCTCTCTCTCCAGGTGTCTTTCTCTCTCTCTCTCTCCAGCTGTCTTTCTCTCTCTCTCTCTCTCCAGGTGTCTTTCTCTCTCTCTCTCTCTCTCCAGCTGTCTTTCCTGGGTCAGCAGCAGTAGATGAAAAGGGAGCATGACAGAATGTGTCTTATCTTGGCAGTCAGAAAGACCTCAAGGCTTCTCTTCTGTTTTCCACCTCTCCTCTTCTGCTCTTCTATTCACCCACCACCTCTCCCCTTCTCCTGCTTTCTCTTCTCCTATTCACCTGAAAATCCCTTCCACTGTACAGCCCCCCCCCCCCCCCCCCCAAACCTCTCTCCACAGGGGTTAACAGCACACTAGCAGCAGAGTGATTAGAGTCCCATCCTATAATATTCTGCTCTGCCCACAGAGAGGAGAGGAGGCAGAGGAGAGAGGAGGGGAGGGAGGAGGAGAGGGCTGAGAGGAGAGGATCCCCATGAAGACCTGGCCCAGTGCCAGACTGTAGCTATCATGGTGATCATTCTAATCTTATTTAAGCAGCAGAATGTTTCTGCTGACAGCAGTTCATTAGAATGATTAGGTGAATAATTTGTAAATATATATACTGTACATGGATTATATAAATACACTGAGTGTACAAAACATTATGAACACCTGCTCTGAATGGGCTAGTCAAAATATTTAAGTGCATTTGAACGGGGTATGGTAGTAGGTGCCAGGTGCACCGGTTTGTGTCAAGAACGTCAATGCTGCTGGGTTTTTCACGCTCAACAGTTTCCTGTGTGTATCAAGAATGGTCCACCACCCAAAGGACATCCAGCCAACTTGACACAACTGTGGGAAGCATTGGAGTCAACATTGGTCAGCATCCCTGTAGAACACTTTCGACACCTTGTAGAGTCCATGCCCCGACGAACTGTTCTTAATGTTTTGTCCACTCAGTGTATATCCTGTGTAGCTGGATCAGGCTGTTGGGCTGAATATAGATACTGGAGCTACAGCTGGAAGACAGAACGTTGGGATAGCGCTATAACGTCAGCTTCTTATTGTCAGCAGGAGACTCAGGACACTATTAAACTGTTCAACTGTTCAACTGTTCAACTATTAAACTGTTCAACTATTAAACTGTTCAACTATTAAACTGTTCAACTATTAAACTGTTCAACTATTAAACTATTCAACTATTAAACTGTTCAACTATTAAACTGTTCAACTATTAAACTATTAAACTGTTCAACTATTAAACTATTAAACTGTTCAACTATTAAACTATTAAACTGTTCAACTATTAAACTATTAAACTGTTCAACTATTAAACTATTAAACTGTTCAACTATTAAACTATTAAACTGTTCAACTATTAAACTATTAAACTGTTCAACTATTAAACTGTTCAACTATTAAACTATTAAACTGTTCAACTATTAAACTATTAAACTGTTCAACTATTAAACTGTTCAACTATTAAACTGTTCAACTATTAAACTGTTCAACTATTAAACTGTTCAACTATTAAACTGTTCAACTATTAAACTGTTCAACTATTAAACTGTTCAACTATTAAACTGTTCAACTATTAAACTGTTCAACTATTAAACTATTAAACTGTTCAACTATTAAACTGTTCAACTATTAAACTGTTCAACTATTAAACTGTTCAACTATTAAACTGTTCAACTATTAAACTGTTCAACTATTAAACTGTTCAACTATTAAACTGTTCAACTGTTCAACTGTTCAACTATTAAACTGTTCAACTATTAAACTGTTCAACTGTTCAACTGTTCAACTATTAAACTGTTCAACTATTAAACTGTTCAACTATTAAACTGTTCAACTATTAAACTGTTCAACTATTAAACTGTTCAACTATTAAACTGTTCAACTATTAAACTGTTCAACTATTAAACTATTAAACTGTTCAACTATTAAACTGTTCAACTATTAAACTGTTCAACTATTAAACTGTTCAAGTATTAAACTGTTCAACTATTAAACTGTTCAACTATTAAACTGTTCAACTGTTCAACTGTTCAACTATTAAACTGTTCAACTATTAAACTGTTCAACTATTAAACTGTTCAACTGTTCAACTGTTCAACTATTAAACTGTTCAACTATTAAACTGTTCAACTATTAAACTGTTCAACTATTAAACTGTTCAACTATTAAACTGTTCAACTATTAAACTGTTCAACTATTAAACTGTTCAACTATTAAACTGTTCAACTATTAAACTGTTCAACTATTAAACTGTTCAACTATTAAACTGTTCAACTGTTCAACTGTTCAACTGTTCAACTGTTCAACTATTAAACTATTAAACTGTTAAACTGTTCAACTGTTCAACTATTAAACTGTTCAACTATTAAACTGTTCAACTATTAAACTGTTCAACTATTAAACTGTTCAACTATTAAACTGTTCAACTGTTCAACTGTTCAACTGTTCAACTGTTCAACTATTAAACTGTTCAACTGTTAAACTGTTCAACTATTAAACTGTTCAACTATTAAACTGTTCAACTATTAAACTGTTCAACTATTAAACTGTTCAACTATTAAACTGTTCAACTATTAAACTGTTCAACTGTTCAACTGTTCAACTGTTCAACTGTTAAACTATTAAACTATTAAACTATTAAACTGTTCAACTGTTCAACTATTAAACTGTTAAACTATTAAACTGTTCAACTATTAAACTGTTCAACTATTAAACTGTTCAACTATTAAACTGTTCAACTATTAAACTGTTCAACTATTAAACTGTTAAACTATTAAACTGTTCAACTATTAAACTGTTCAACTGTTCAACTGTTCAACTGTTCAACTGTTAAACTATTAAACTATTAAACTGTTCAACTATTAAACTGTTCAACTATTAAACTGTTCAACTATTAAACTGTTCAACTATTAAACTGTTAAACTATTAAACTGTTCAACTGTTCAACTATTAAACTTTTAAACTATTAAACTATTAAACTATTAAACTATTCAACTGTTCAACTATTAAACTGTTAAACTATTAAACTATTAAACTATTAAACTATTAAACTGTTCAACTGTTCAACTAATAAACTGTTCAACTATTAAACTGTTAAACTATTAAACTGTTAAACTGTTAAACTGTTAAACTGTTCAACTATTAAACTGTTCAACTATTAAACTGTTAAACTGTTAAACTATTAAACTGTTAAACTGTTAAACTGTTCAACTGTTCAACTATTAAACTGTTCAACTATTAAACTGTTAAACTATTAAACTATTAAACTATTAAACTGTTCAACTGTTCAACTATTAAACTGTTCAACTATTAAACTGTTAAACTGTTAAACTATTAAACTGTTAAACTGTTAAACTGTTCAACTGTTCAACTATTAAACTGTTCAACTATTAAACTGTTAAACTATTAAACTATTAAACTATTAAACTGTTCAACTGTTCAACTATTAAACTGTTCAACTATAAACTGTTCAACTATTAAACTGTTAAACTGTTAAACTATTAAACTGTTAAACTGTTAAACTGTTCAACTGTTCAACTATTAAACTGTTAAACTGTTCAACTGTTCAACTGTTCAACTATTAAACTGTTAAACTGTTCAACTGTTCAACTATTAAACTGTTAAACTGTTAAACTGTTAAACTATTAAACTGTTAAACTGTTAAACTATTAAACTGTTCAACTGTTAAACTATTAAACTGTTAAACTGTTAAACTGTTAAACTGTTCAACTATTAAACTGTTAAACTGTTCAACTGTTCAACTGTTAAACTGTTAAACTGTTAAACTATTAAACTGTTAAAACTATTACACCATTCTTCTTAACTTCTCAGAGATCTCGCCACGAGGGGTTTCTGAGTAAAATGCAAATGTCTCATTTAGTGAGTCTTTGACTTCCAGACAGTCGTGGTCTTGAGAGGGAGGCAGGTAGCTTAGTGGGTAAGAGCGTTGTGCCAGTAACCGAAAGGTCGCTGGTTCTAATCCCCGAGCCCACTAGGTGAAAAATCTGTTGATGTGCCCTTGAGCAAGGCACTTAACCCTAATTGCTCCTGTAAGTCGCTCTGGATAAGAGCGTCTGCTAAATGACCTATTATTTTTTATTATTATTATTGAGAGCCGATGCAGAAATATGAGATGAGAGCCAAATTGAACAACAAGACAGCAGCCAGGCTAACAGCAAGAAAAAAGGGGGAACCCAACATCCCATCCTTATACAGCACCTGTCAGGCCCTGCTGGTTGCTAGGCAACAACTATTCTCTTCTTCTCTTTAGTCTGATGCCATTAAAAATTCAACTTGGCGTTCTGCTGAGTACAGGGCTTTCAGTACCTCAGGGAAAGACATCGTTTCACCCTGCTGAGACGGGAGACAGGAGACGGGTGTGATGTTAGAGCTATGTTAGTGTGTAGATATGGATCTGAGCTGTAGACAGGTTAGCAGCTGGCCCTAACTGGGCTGGCCTTACTGTTTTTCCCATTTGCTAAAACACAATTTTGTGCTAGGCTGGTTTTATCAAAATACTTAACACAATTCACAAAACCACACACCCCAAACTGCAAAATACCTCATATATCCTGCAAAATGAAGCACTGCAACCAAAACTACATATAGCATTATCAAAATCAAACGTTTGCACGAAATGGCACACACTTCCTTCATATTACCAGATTTTTGTCTAATCAACTACACGCTGTTGGTCATAATGAAAAGCACTGTCATCTTTAGTACGCTTTGCCATAATACTAAAATAGTTCAAATTGTAGAAAATTCTTCAGATTGTTCACATGCACAGAAATATTTGCAGATACACACACATGCTGTTGAAACATTTTATTTTTTATTTTTCACCAAACAAGTCAGTGCAACATATGCACAGCCTTCCACCGCCATGCCGAAAAGAACTCTTCTATGGGGTTCAGAAATGGTGAGTATGGTGGGAGGTATTGCACGAGAAATGGTGGGGGGTCAGCAAACCAGTTTTGGACTGGGGGCTGCACGATGAAAGCTCACGTTGTCCCATACTACAACGTACCGGGTTCTCTGATGGTCTGCATCATTCATGCGCTCTGGTGGTATGAGAATGTTGTGGAGTCTGTCCAGAAATGTGAGAATATGGGCTGTGTTGTATGGTCCAAGGTTGGCATGACGGTGGAGGACGCCATGCGTATTGGAGATGGCAGCGCACATTGTGATGTTCCCACCACGTTGGCCAGGAACATCTATAATGGCTCTGTGGCCAATGACGTTTCTCCCCCTTCTTCTGGTCTTTGCTAGGTTGAACCCAGCCTCATCTATAAAGATGAACTCATGTGGGATTGCATGAGCATCCATTTCCAGTACTCCCTGTAAAACAAAGAACAAAAGCAGTCAATATGGTGTTATCCAGTACACTGGGAAACAATGTTGCGTGTAGCGTACTGCAGTCAATATGGTGTTATCCAGTACACTGGGAAACAATGTTGCGTGTAGTGTACTGCAGTCAATATGGTGTTATCCAGTACACTGGGAAACAATGTTGCGTGTAGTGTACTGCAGTCAATATTGTACTTACATCCACATATGCTCGTCTGACCTCTTTGTTTCTTTGAGAGTTTCTCTCAAACGGCACCTTATAAAGTTGTTTCATTCTGATTTGGTTTCGCGTGAGAATGAGAGCCGATGTGGACAGACTGACTCGTTGAATGTTGTTGAATATGGTGTTGTCTTGGATGATGTGGCTTTGAATTTCTCGTCATCTGATTTCATTATTTTCCAAAACCAAGTTTACAATGGCAGCTTCCTGTACCCCGGTGAACATTTGGCCCCTTCCTCCACCATTTGGCCCCTTCCTCCACCATGGTTGTGTCTCTCAGTCCTTTAGAAAAACTAAAAACCTATAATATAGGGCTTGGACAATGCAGCCTAAAGATATTTCCCCCACAGTAGAGGAAATTGTACAGGAAACTTGTGCAGTTAGTGTATGACATCAGCCATTCATGAAGTAAACAGGTGTCACCCAACTGATACACTATGACATGGGGTGTACTACATAGTGCGAAAGAAATGTTGGTTACATACCTGGACTCCAGTCTAAATGTCCGGATGACACAGGCGACAGTAAAACGGCTCAAGTTGGGCTGCACTCTCTGTCCAGCCTCTCGCATTGTCAGCCCATGGTGGATGACATGATCAACTAAGGTTGCTCTGATTTCATTTGAAAGTTGTTGTCTTCTTTGGCCATGAACTCCTCTACCAGCTCTACCCCTTACCTCTCACTCTTCCTCCCCCTCTCATTCTCACCCTCCCTCTTCCTCTTCATCTTCCTCTTCATCTTCCTCTTCCTCTTCCTCTTCCTCTCTCTGCAACATCTTCCATTGTTGTTGTAAAACAAAAGGTGCTCACCTGTGGTCTTGTCATAGTGCTTACTTCCTGATTGAAGTGGTAACAATTAACCATTGAGGTGTTTGGCCAGGTGGTACATGTTTTGGCCAATTAGCTCATGTAGTGTCATTTTGAATGGCAGTGTTTTGAAATGGCAAACGTGACTTTATGTCAGATTGTTGTGTCTTATGCAGAGAACCGTGTGCAGTGCATTTAAAAAGTGCCACTTTGAATTGCAAAATGTGTATAAAGCAGAAAATGTGTTTAGACTTTTGGAGACTTGAGAAGAGGTTTTGCTCTCTGTGTGTCAGTTTAAATAATTGTCACGAATTCCGCCGAGGCTGCTCCTCCTCCTTGTTCGGGCAGGCTTCGGCGGTCGTCGTCCCCGGAGTACTAGCTGCCACCGTTTGATGTTATCTATGTTCGTTTGGTTTTGTCTGATTAGTGCACCTGTTCCATATCACGTATTGATTATGTCACCTATAAGTTTCCTTTGGTTTTGTTTGTAATTGTGTGTCGTTGTACGCCTGTCTGTTGGTGTAGGTTATTTGTTTTCTTATTGTTAGTGCTGTTCGCACTTTACTCACTGTTTTGCTCGCCTCCTGTTTATGAGGCCCGTTGGATTTGTATTTTGCTCCTGTGACTATTAAAGTCGGATCGACTAAGCTTCTGTGTCCTGCGCCTGACTCCAACACCGCATCCACATCAGCCTTTTGACAATAATTGTGCTGTGCATGTCATTTTAGTGTGTTAGCAATTGGAAAAAACTGTAATAGTCAGAGAAAATCAGCCATTCAATTATACAAAAGCAATCTCAGTGTAAACAGTGTGGAAGATATGGACCAGACCTTTACCAGAGATAGCTTTTTGGAAAATACTACAACCTGAAGGTAAAGTCATGAATGGGGGACAACAGCCACAGTAACATCTTGGAGGTCATCTGGTCAAACATCCATAACAGCTGATAAAGGGAGCAGAGGAGTATGGGTAAGAAGAGATACAAATACAGTCTCCTCCTCCTCTGCTGGCCGTCTGTCCATCCAGGAAGTGGGTTTGAATGGAAAAGATCTGGCTCGTCAACGGTTGTCGTGGAGAGGGATGGGAGCAGCCAGAGACGGCCGTCCTCCTGACGTGGCCCTTTGACTAACACAACAGTGTCTGCTGTTCTGGCTCTCTGGTGATATGTTGACAGGAAGTGGTTGTGTTTCAGATTTTGTTTTGCTGCTTTGGCTGGTTGAGAAAAGGAGCAGATACTGTACATTATTATACATCCAGACAGATGCTGTACATTAATATATATAATTTCATAACAGATACTGTACATTATTATATATAATTTCATAACAGATACTGTACATTATTATACAGTGGGGGAAAAAAGTATTTAGTCAGCCACCAATTGTGCAAGTTCTCCAACTTAAAAAGATGAGAGAGGCCTATAATTTTCATCATAGGTACACGTCAACTATGACAGACAAATTGAGAAGAAAAAAATCCAGAAAATCACATTGTAGGATTTTTTATGAATTTATTTGCAATTTATGGTGGAAAATAAGTATTTGGTCACCTACAAACAAGCAAGATTTCTGGAACTCACAGACCTGTAACTTCTTCTTTAAGAGGCTCCTCTGTCCTCTCGTTACCTGTATTAATGGCACCTGTTTGAACTTGTTATCAGTATAAAAGACACCTGTCCACAACCTCAAACAGTCACACTCCAAACTCCACTATGGCCAAGACCAAAGAGCTGTCAAAGGACACCAGAAACAAAATTGTAGACCTGCACCAGGCTGGGAAGACTGAATCTGCAATAGGTAAGCAGCTTGGTTTGAAGAAATCAACTGTGGGAGCAATTATTAGGAAATGGAAGACATACAAGACCACTGATAATCTCCCTCGATCTGGGGCTCCACGCAAGATCTCTCCCCGTGGGGTCAAAATGATCACAAGAACGGTGAGCAAAAATCCCAGAACCACACGGGGGGACCTAGTGAATGACCTGCAGAGAGCTGGGACCAAAGTAACAAAGCCTACCATCAGTAACACACTACGCCGCCAGGGACTCAAATCCTGCAGTGCCAGATGTGTCCCCCTGCTTAAGCCAGTACATGTCCAGGCCCGTCTGAAGTTTGCTAGAGTGCATTTGGATGATCCAGAAGAGGATTGGGAGAATGTCATATGGTCAGATGAAACCAAAATAGAACTTTTTGGTAAAAACTGAACTCGTCGTGTTTGGAGGACAAAGAATGCTGAGTTGCATCCAAAGAACACCATACCTACTGTGAAGCATGGAGCTGGAAACATCATGCTTTGGGCCTGTTTTTCTGCAAAGGGACCAGGACGACTGATCCGTGTAAAGGAAAGAATGAATGGGGCCATGTATCGTGAGATTTTGAGTGAAAACCTCCTTCCATCAGCAAGGGCATTGCAGATGAAACGTGGCTGGGTCTTTCAGCATGACAATGATCCCAAACACACCACCCGGGCAACGAAGGAGTGGCTTCGTAAGAAGCATTTCAAGGTCCTGGAGTGGCCTAGCCAGTCTCCAGATCTCAACCCCATAGAACATCTTTGGAGGGAGTTGAAAGTCTGTGTTGCCCAGCGACAGCCCCAAAACATCACTGCTCTAGAGGAGATCTGCATGGAGGAATGGGCCAAAATACCAGCAACAGTGTGTGAAAACCTTGTGAAGACTTACAGAAAACTTTGACCTGTGTCATTGCCAACAAAGGGTATATAACAAAGTATTGAGAAACTTTTGTTATTGACCAAATACTTATTTTCCAACATATAATTTGCAAATAAATTCATAAAAGATGTTTATGTTTATAGGTTTCCAAGATGGCGAAGTAGTGCAGTCCTGTTTCTGTCGTGTGTCTGTAAATAGCCTGTAAATACCCTGTTTTTTTGTATTTTTCGTACATATTTCCCTATCAGACTTTTCATCCTTCTACAAAATATACTTTCCTGCAACCCGCCTCACTCAATGTGGAACGGATTCTATTATTGACTTACCTTTTATCTAGAATCTAGAATCTCCAGTTGAAACTAGCTAGCCAGCTAACTAGCTACTTGCTATTAGCCACAGCTAGCGGTGTTTCACTCAGATCATTGGATTTTTTCCGCGGGATTAATTTTAATCACTGGACATTGATCACCGGATATTCGGCCAGTCTGCACAGCGCGTTATCGACCCAGAACATATCAGTTTTTCCGCCGGAATCACTGATTCACTGGACCTTTAACTCCGGATTCATCGCTACCAGCTGGCTACAACAAAACGGACGCTGTGGTCTGGCTAATCATCCCGAGCTAGGCCCATCTCCCGGCTATCTACCTCTCTATCAACCGGACGGGACCACCTAGTGTTGACACGGAGTCCCGCCGATCCTACACGACTGGTCTGCCGACGAAATCGTCTGATGTGGTTACGACGTTAACCACGAAGATTCCATCCATCTGCTAGCCCTGGCCCGTTAGCACACGTTATCCGTGGCCTCTTACTCACTAAACTGAACTAGCTACTGAACTAGCTACTTGCTATTAGCCACAGCTAGCGGTGTTTCACCCAGAATATTGGATTTTTTTCCGCGGGATTAATTTTTAATCACTGGACATTGATCACCTGATATTTGGCCAGTCTGCACAGCGCGTTATCGACCCAGAACATATCAGTTTTTCCGCCGGAATCACTGAATCACTGGACCTTTAACTCCGGATTCATCGCTACCAGCTGGCTACAACAAAACGGACGCTGTGGTCTGGCTAATCATCCCGAGCTAGGCCCATCTCCCGGCTATCTACCTCTCTATCAACTGGACGGGACCACCTAGTGTTGACACGGAGTCCCGCCGATCCTACACGACTGGTCTGCCGACGAAATCGTCTGATGTGGTTACGACGTTAACCACGAAGATTCCATCCATCTGCTAGCCCTGGCCCGTTAGCACACGTTATCCGTGGCCTCTTACTCACTAAACTGAACTAGCTACTGAACTAGCTACTTGCTATTAGCCACAGCTAGCGGTGTTTCACCCAGAATATTGGATTTTTTTCCGCGGGATTAATTTTTAATCACTGGACATTGATCACCGGATATTCGGCCAGTCTGCACAGCGCGTTATCGACCCAGAACATATCAGTTTTTCCGCCGGAATCACTGAATCACTGGACCTTTAACTCCGGATTCATCGCTACCAGCTGGCTACAACAAAACGGACGTAGCACACGCTAGCCGTGGCCTCTTACTCACTAGCGCTTCACCACCGGACCTTATGATAACTCAGCTATACAGCTGATATCTGCTGGACTGTTCCTTTTTACGGTACTACATCCTGTTTATGTTTAGCCTCAGCCCAAACATGGTTAGTTTATTGTTGTTTCGGTTATTTCTCATTGTACTATATCACTGTAGACCCCCCAGCCTAGCTAAACCTGCCTTAGTTAGCTCCTTTGTCCCTCCCCCCATACACTCAGAGACCGACTCAATTGATGCCTCTAGAGATACTATCTCTTTCATTGTTACCCAACGCTTAGGTTTACCTCCACTTTACTCATATCCTTCCATATCCTTGTCTGTACATAATGCCCTGAATCTTTTCTATAACACCCGGAAATCTGCCCCCTTTATTCTATGTACCCAACGCACTAGAAGACCAGTTCTTAAAGCCTTTAGCCGTATCCTTATTCTAGTCCTCCTCTGTTCCTCTGGTGATGTAGAGGCTAACCCAGGCCCTGTAGCCCCCAGTATCACTCCTACTCCCCAGGAGCTATCATTTGATGACTTCTGTAATCGCAAAAGTCTCGGTTTCTTGCACATAAATATCAGAAGTCTACTTCCTAAGTTTGAGTTATTCACTGCGTTAGCACACTCTGCCAACCCTGATGTTCTAGCAGTGTCTGAATCCTGGCTCAGGAAGGCCACCAAAAATTCTGAAATTTCCATCCCCAACTATAACATTTTCCGTCTAGATAGAACTGCCAAAGGGGGTGGAGTTGCAATCTACTGTAGAGATAGCCTGCAGCTCTATCATACTATCCAGGTCTGTGCCCAAACAGTTTGAGCTTCTACTTCTAAAAATCCACCTTTCCAGAAATAAGTCTCTCACTGTTGCCGCTTGCTACAGACCCCCCTCAGCCCCCAGCTGTGCCCTGGACACCATATGTGAATTGATTGCCCCCCATTTATCCTCTGAGTTTGTACTGCTTGGTGACCTAAATTGGGATATGCTTAATACCCCAGCCATCCTACAATCCAAGCTAGATGCCCTCAACCTCACGCAAATTATCAACGAACCTACCAGGTACAACCCTAAATCCTTAAACATGGGTACCCTCATAGATATCATCCTGACTAACATACCCTCTAAATACACCTCAGCTGTCTTCAACCAGGATCTCAGCGATCACTGCCTTATTGCCTGCGTCCGTAACGGGTCCGCGGTCAAACGACCACCCCTCATCACTGTCAAACGCTCCCTAAAACACTTTAGCGAGGAGGCCTTCCTAATTGACCTGGCCCAGGTATCCTGGATGGATATAGATCTCATTCCGTCAGTAGAGGATGCCTGGTTGTTCCTTAAAAGTAATTTCCTCTCAATCTTAAATAAACATGCCCCATTCAAAAAATACAGAACTAAGAACCGATATAGCCCCTGGTTCTCCTCAGACTTGACTGCCCTTGACCAGCACAAAAACATCCTGTGGCGTACAGCATTAGCATCAAATAGCCCCCGCGATATGCAACTTTTCAGGGAAGTTAGGAACCAATATACACAAGCAGTCAGGAAAGCAAAGGCTAACTTTTTCAAACAGAAATTTGCATCCTGTAGCACTAACTCCAAAAAGTTTTGGGACACTGTAAAGTCCATGGAGAATAAGAGCACTTCCTCCCAGCTGCCCACTGCACTGAGGCTAGGAAACACTATCACCACCGATAAATCTACAATAATCGAGAATTTCAACAAGCATTTTGCTACAGCTGGCCATGCTTTCCATCTGGCTACCACTAACCTGGCCACCAACTCTGCACCCTCTGCTGCAACTTGCCCATGCCCCCCCTGCTTCTCCTTCACACAAATTCAGACAGCTGATGTTTTGAAAGCGCTGCAAAATCTGGACCCCTACAAATCAGCTGGGCTAGACAATCTGGACCCTTTCTTTCTAAAACTAGCCGCCAAAATTGTCGCAACCTCTTTTACTAGTCTGTTCAACCTCTCTTTCATAACGTCTGAGATCCCCAGAGATTGGAAAGCTGCCGCGGTCATCCCCCTGTTCAAAGGGGGTGACACTCTAGATCCAAACTGCTACAGACCTATATCCATCCTGCCCTGCCTTTCGAAAGTATTCGAAAGCCAAGTTAACAAACAGATCATCGACCATTTCGAATACCACCGTACCTTCTCCGCTATGCAATCCGGTTTCCGAGCTGGTCACGGGTGCACTTCAGCCACGCTCAAGGTCCTAAACGATATTATAACCACGATTGATAATAGACAGTACTGTGCAGCCGTCTTCATCGACCTGGCCAAGGCTTTCGACTCTGTCAACCACCGCATTCTTATTGGCAGACTAAATAGCCTTGGTTTCTCAAATGACTGCCTCGCCTGGTTCACCAACTACTTCTCAGATAGAGTTCAGTGTGTCAAATCGGAGGGCCTGTTGTCTGGACCTATGGCAGTCTCTATGGGGGTGCCACAGGGTTCAATTCTTGGGCCGACACTTTTCTCCGTGTATATCAATGATGTCGCTCTTGCTGCTGGTGACTCTCAGATCCACCTCTACGCAGACAACACCATTTTGTATACATCTGGCCCTTCATTGGACACTGTGTTAACAAACCTCCAAACGAGCTTCAATGCCATACAACAATCCTTCAGTAGCCTTCAACTGCTCTTAAACACTAGTAAAACTAAATGCATGCTTTTCAATCGAACGCTGCTAGCACCCGCCCACCCGACTAGAATCACCACTCTCGACGGGTCTGACCTAGAGTATGTGGACAACTACAAATATCTAGGTGTCTGGTTAGACTGTAAACTCAACTTCCAGACTCACATAAAGAATCTCCAATCCAAAGTTAAATCTAGAATCGGCTTCCTATTTCGCAACAAAGCCTCCTTCACTCATGCTGCCAAACATGCCCTCGTAAAACTGACTATCCTACCGATCCTTGACTTCGGCGATGTAATTTACAAAATAGCCTCCAACACTCTACTCAGCAAATTGGATGTAGTCTATCACAGTGCCATCCGTTTTGTCTCCAAAGCCCCATACACTACCCACCACTGTGACCTGTACGCTCTTGTTGGCTGGTCCTCACTACATGTTCGTCGTCAAACCCACTGGCTCCAGGCCATCTATAAATCACTGCTAGGCAAATCCCCGCCTTATCTTAGCTCATTGGTCACCATAGCAGCACCTACCCGTAGTCTGCGCTCCAGCAGGTATATCTCACTGGTCATTCCCATAGCCAACACCTCCTTTGGCCGCCGTTCCTTCCAGTTCTCTGCTGCCAATGACTGGAACGAATTGCAAAAATCTCTGAAGCTGGAGACTCTTATCTCCCTCAATAACTTTAAGCATCAGTTGTCAGAGCACCTTACCGATCACTGCACCTGTACACAGCCCATCTGAAATTAGCCCACCCAACTACCTCATCCCTATATTGTTATTTATTTTGCTCTTTTGCACCCCAGTATCTCTATTTGCACATAATCTCTTGCACATCTAGCATTCCAGTGTTAATACTATTGTAATTATTCTGCACTATAGCCTATTTATTGCCTTACCTCCATAACTTGCTACATTTGCACACACTGTATATATATTTTCTGTTGTATTTCTGACTTTATGTTTTTTTACCCCATATGTAACTCTGTGTTGTTTTTATTGCACTACTTTGCTTTATCTTGGCCAGGTCGCAGTTGTAAATGAGAACCTGTTCTCAACTGGCTTACCTGGTTAAATAAAGGTGAAATAAAATAAAAAAAATAAAAAAAATCCTACAATGTGATTTTCTGGATTTTTTTTCATCATTTTGTCTGTCATAGTTGACGTGTACCTATGATGAAAATTACAGGCCTCTCTCATCTTTTTAAGTGGGAGAACTTGCACAATTGGTGGCTGACTAAATAATTTTTTCCCCCACTGTATATCCAGACACAACAGACTCCCTGCACCAGGAATATTATCCATGTCAATCCAGCTATCTAACTATCCCAGAACAAGGAATATTCTCTATTTTCATCCATCTAACTGTCCCGGCACCAGGAATATTGTCCATGTTAATATAGCTACCTAACAATTCTGGCACAAGGAATATTCTCCATGTAATCCAACTATCTAACTATCCCGGCACCAGGAATATTGTTAATGTTAATCCCACAATATAACTGTCCCAGCACCAGGAACAATCTCAATGTTAATCCAGCTATCTAACTATCCCTGCACCAGGAAAAAACACTCCATGTTAATCCAACTATCTAACTATCCCTGCACCAGGAAAAAACACTCCATGTTAATCCAACTATCTAGCTATCCCTGCACCAGGAAAAAACACTCCATGTTAATCCAACTATCTAGCTATCCCTGCACCAGGAAAAAACACTCCATGTTAATCCAACTATCTAGCTATCCCTGCACCAGGAAAAAACAATCCATGTTAATCCAACTATCTAGCTATCCCTGCACCAGGAAAAAACAATCCATGTTAATCCAACTATCTAATTATCCCGGATCTGGGAATATTCTCCATGTAATCCAACTATCTAACTATCCCGGATCTGGGAATATTCTCCATGTTCATCCAACTATCTAACTATCCCGGATCTGGGAATATTCTCCATGTAATCCAACTATCTAACTGTCCTGGCACAAAGAATATTCCCCATGTTTATCAAACTATCTAAATATCCCTGCACCTGGAATATTCTGCATGTTAATCCAGCTATATATCTATCCTGGCACCAGGAACATTATACATGTTAATCCAGCTATCTAACTATCCCAGTATCAGCAATATTCTCAATGTTAATCCAAATATCTAACAATCCCGGCACCAGGAATATTCTCAATATTAATCTAACTATCCTGGCAACGGTAATATTCTCAATGTTAATCCAACTATATAATTATTCCGTTATCATGAATATCCTCTTTGTTAATCCAGCTCACTATCCCTGCACCAGGAATATTCTCCATGTTAATCAATTTTTTTATCTATCCCTGGAGCAGGAATATTCTCCATGATAATCCAGCTATCTAACAATCCCGGCAGTTAGATTAGAGGAAAAACAAAAAGAAATGGAGAAATTTATTCAAGAAAGATCAAGTGTAATATATTATAAAAATAAAGCAAACTGGATGGAATATGGGGAAAAATGCACAAAATTCTTTTTTAATCTTCAACATAGGAATGCTACCAAAAAGAACTTAATGAAACTGGTTACAATTGACGGAGTCACCCATAATTCACCAAATGATATTTTGAAGGAAGAAACAAAGTACTTTAAGCATATGTTTTCTTTTCAGTCGCCTCCATCTCCTCTAACTGAAGCTAATTGTAGAGATTTTTTTTCTATTGATAATGTCAAATTAACAGCCACACAGAAAGACTCATGTGAAGGTGAAATTACAGAGGAGGAACTTCTGAATGCAATTAAAGACTTTAAGTCTGGGAAAACTCCGGGGTTGAATGGCATACCAGTCGAGGTATACCAAACCTTTTTTGATATACTAAGAGGACCGTTATCAGCATGTTTTAACCACTCCTATGTAAATGGTAGATTATCTGACACTCAAGAAGAAGGTCTGATCTCATTATTACTGAAACAGGATACAAGTGGAACATATAAAGATCCAGTCCATTTACAAAATTGGAGGGCCCTTACACTTCAGTGTTGTGATGCAAAAATCCTAGCAAAAAGTATAGCGCATAAAATTAAAAAGGTATTGTCGGATATTATTCATTCTAATCAGACAGGTTTTTTACATGGAAGATACATTGGAGATAATATAAGGCAAGTATTGGAAACAATAGAACACTATGGAAAATATGGGAAACCAGGCCTGCTATTCATTGCAGACTTCGAAAAGGCATTTGATAAAGTTCGACTGGGGTTTATATATAAATGCCTGGAGCATTTCAATTTTGGAGAATCTCTTATAAAATGGGTCAAAATCATGTATGGTAACCCTAGGTGTAAAATAGTAAATAATGGCTATTTCTCAGAAAAGTTTTAAACTGTCAAGAAGAGTGGAACAAGGTTGTCCACCATCGGCATATCTATTTATTGTGGCCATCGAGATGTTAGCTATTAAAATCAGATCCAGTAATAATATCAGAGGATTAGAAATCCAGGGCTTAAAAACAAAGGTGTCATTGTACGCTGATGATTCATGTTTTCTTTTAAATCCACAACTAGAATCCCTCCACAGCCTCATAGAGGATCTAGATACATTTTCTAACCTCTCTGGATTACAACCAAATTATGACAAATGTACTATATTATGTATTGGATCACTAAAAAATACAATTTTTACATTACCATGTACAGTGGGGAAAAAAAGTATTTAGTCAGCCACCAATTGTGCAAGTTCTCCCACTTAAAAAGATGAGAGAGGCCTGTAATTTTCATCATAGGTACACGTCAACTATGACAGACAAATTGAGAGAAAGAAATTCAGAACATCACATTGCAGGATTTTTTATGAATTTATTTGCAAATTATGGTGGAAAATAAGTATTTGGTCACCTACAAACAAGCAAGATTTCTGGCTCTCACAGACCTGTAACTTCTTCTTTAAGAGGCTCCTCTGTCCTCCACTCGTTACCTGTATTAATGGCACCTGTTTGAACTTGTTATCAGTATAAAAGACACCTGTCCACAACCTCAAACAGTCATACTCCAAACTCCACTATGGCCAAGACCAAAGAGCTGTCAAAGGACACCAGAAACAAAATTGTAGACCTGCACCAGGCTGGGAAGACTGAATCTGCAATAGGTAAGCAGCTTGGTTTGAAGAAATCAACTGTGGGAGCAATTATTAGGAAATGGAAGACATACAAGACCACTGATAATCTCCCTCGATCTGGGGCTCCACGCAAGATCTCACCCCGTGGGGTCAAAATGATCACAAGAACGGTGAGCAAAAATCCCAGAACCACACAGGGGGACCTAGTGAATGACCTGCAGAGAGCTGGGACCAAAGTAACAAAGCCTACCATCAGTAACACACTACGCCGCCAGGGACTCAAATCCTACAGTGCCAGACGTGTCCCCCTGCTTAAGCCAGTACATGTCCAGGCCCGTCTGAAGTTTGCTAGAGTGCATTTGGATGATCCAGAAGAGGATTGGGAGAATGTCATATGGTCAGATGAAACCAAAATAGAACTTTTTGGTAAAAACTCAACTCGTCGTGTTTGGAGGACAAAGAATGCTGAGTTGCATCCAAAGAACACCATACCTACTGTGAAGCATGGGGGTGGAAACATCATGCTTTGGGGCTGTTTTTCTGCAAAGGGACCAGGACGACTGATCTGTGTAAAGGAAAGAATGAATGGGGCCATGTATCGTGAGATTTTGAGTGAAAACCTCCTTCCATCAGCAAGGGCATTGAAGATTAAACGTGGCTGGGTCTTTCAGCATGACAATGATCCCAAACACACCGCCCGGGCAACGAAGGAGTGGCTTCGTAAGAAGCATTTCAAGGTCCTGGAGTGGCCTAGCCAGTCTCCAGATCTCAACCCCATAGAAAATCTTTGGAGGGAGTTGAAAGTCTGTGTTGCCCAGCGACAGCCCCAAAACATCACTGCTCTAGAGGAGATCTGCATGGAGGAATGGGCCAAAATACCAGCAACAGTGTGTGAAAACCTTGTGAAGACTTACAGAAAACGTTTGACCTGTGTCATTGCCAACAAAGGGTATATAACAAAGTATTGAGAAACTTTTGTTATTGACCAAATACTTATTTTCCACCATAATTTGCAAATAAATTCATAAAAAATCCTACAATGTGATTTTCTGGAGTTTTTTTTCTTCATTTTGTCTGTCATAGTTGACGTGTACCTATGATGAAAATTACAGGCCTCTCTCATCTTTTTAAGTGGGAGAACTTGCACAATTGGTGGCTGACTAAATACTTTTTTTCCCCACTGTAGTTTACCAATAAAATGGTCTGATGGTGATGTGGATATACTCTGAATACATATCCCAAAGGAAATAAATGATCTAACTTCAATAAATTTTAATAGAAAGTTAGCAAAAATAGATAAGATCTTACTACCATGGAAAGGAAAATACCTGTCCATTTGTGGAAAATCACCCTGATTTAACTCTTTAGTATTATCCCAGTTTACCTATTTGCTTATGGTCTTGCCTACGCCTAGCGAACAGTTTTTTTAATTATATGAGAAAAAAATATTCAATTTAATTTGGAACGGCAAGCCAGACAAAATTAAAAGGTCATATTTATATAATGAATATGAATTCGGAGGACAGAAATTATTAAATATTAAAGCATTAGACCTATCACTAAAAGCTTCAGTCATACAAAAGTTATACTTAAATCTGAACTGGTTCTCAAGCAAATTAGTAAGATTGTCTCACCCAATGTTCAAGAAAGGCCTTTTTCCCTTTATTCAGATTACAACAACTCATTTGCAGTTATTTGAAAAGGAAATCATCTCCCAAATATCACTATTTCTAAAACAAGCCATAGAAAGTTGGTTGCAATTTCAATGTAATCCTCCAGAAACTACAGAACAAATAATGCAACAAATATTGTGGTTAAATTCAAATCTACTAATTGACAAAAAAACTTTATTTTTTGACAGAATGTTTAAAAAAGGTATAATCTTCGTAAATGATATCATCAGTAGGACTGGTGGAGTTATGTCGCACATGCAGCTAACAAAAACATATGGAAATGTCTGCTCTACCCAAAATTACAACCAAATAATTGCAGCCTTACCGCAAAAGTGGAAGAGGAAAGTGGAAGGGGGAAAAAGTAAGGAACTTGTCTGTCGGCCTTGCATTAAAGAACATAATTGGTTAAGGAAAACTGTGATAAATAAAAAAGTATATCAGTTTCACTTAAGGACCAAAGGATTGACAGCCGTCCCATATAGATTGCAAAATAGTTGGGAAGAGATCTTTGACGTACCTATCCCATGGCATAGTGTTTATGAACTGACACGCAAAACGACACCGGATTCAAAAATTAGAATCTTTCAATTTAAATTATTATATAAAATTCTTGCTACCAATAGAATGTTATTTATATGGGGGATACAATCTTCACAGCTCTGCAGATTTTGCTGTGAAGAGACATAATCATTAGATCATTTGTTTTGGTTCTGTCCATTTGTAGCTTGTTTTTGGACACAGGTCCAGGAATGGCTAAAGGATTGCAATATTTACTTGGAGCTAACCTTGCATATAGCATTACTGGGTGATCTGAAAAGTCAGTCAATCAATCAATAATATAATAATACTTTTAGCAAAAATGTTTATTTTTAATTCACAATCTGTAGAAGCAATGAGAATAGAAAGGTTCAGAACTTTTGTAAAACATCACAGTACGGTTGAAATATATATGGCAAATAGAAATCCTATATGGATGGTGTTAAGAGATAGATGGGAGGTGTTGAATGGAGCTGAAGGATGGGACTAATAACAAATAACAACAAATAATAACAAAGATAGCTAATAATGTAAGCATACTGTGTCCATAATAAGTATATAGGTTGTATGTTGGGAGCTTTTGGGAAAGAGCACAGTTAGAAAGATATGGCATATAGAAGCAAACCGGATGGACATCATGAAAATGATCGGAGAGGTTGAGAGTAGAAGAAGTTCAGGAGCAAAAAAAATAAAGTAAAAAGTAAAATGAACTGTGTCCATAAGGTGTAGATAGTAAGTATAGACCGGAAGTAGAGACCTGGGCATTGTTGTTCACTAATTTACTCCAAGTAGGGAAAGGATGGCGGGGTTGAAAAGTAATAAAGGGGAGTATATATATAAAAAACATGGGGGATTGGAAGTGATGCAGACAATTACATTGATAGAAGTTACAATCTATCTGCAATATTAAACTGATCCACCCCCCCCAAAAAAAAAAAAAAAGATTAAAAAATAATAATAATAAAACAAATACAATCCCGGCAGTTGGAATATTCTCCATGATAATCCAGCTAAATAACTATCCCGGAAACAGGAATATTCTCCATCTTTATCCAGCTATTTAACTAACCCTAAAACAGGAATATTCTCCATGTTAATCCATCTATCTAACTATCCCAGCACCAGGAATATTACCCACTTTAATCCAACTATTTTACAATCCAGGCACCATGAATATTCTCAATGCTAATCCAACTATCCCTGAAACAGGAATATAATCAATGTTAATCCAACTATTTAAACTATCCCTGCAACAGGAATATTCTTCATGTTAATCCAACGATTCTGGGAACTGGAATATAATCAATGTTGATCCAACTATATAACTATCCCAGCAACAGGAAAATTCTCAATGTTAATCCAACTATCCAACAATTCAGGGACCAGGAATATTCTCAATGTTAATCCAACTATCCCAGAAACTGGAATATTCTCAATGTTAATCCAGCTATCTAACTATCCTGGCACAATGAATATTCCCCATGTTAATCTAACTATCTAACTATCCTGGCACAAGGAACATTTTCCATTTTAATCCAGCTATCTAACTATCCCGACACCAAAAACCTTCCCCATGTTAATCCAGCTAACTATCCCTGCACCAGGAATATTCTCAATGTTTATCCAACAATCCCGGGAACTGGAATATTCTCAATGTTGATCCAACTATCCCGGGAACTGGAATATTCTCAATGTTGATCCAACTATCTAACAATCAAGGCACCATGAATATTCTCAATTTTAATACATTTATCTAACTATCCTGGCACTAGGAATATTCTCCATGTTATATTCAACTGTCTAACGCCAGGAATATTCTCAATTTTAATTCAGCTATCTAACTATACCGGGAAAATTGAAAATTGTCAATTTTTATCCAGCTATCTAACTATCCCGGCACCAAAAACCTTCCCCATGTTAATCCAGCTAACTATCCCTAAACCAGGAATATTCTCAATGTTAATCCAACTATCCCGGGAACTGGAATATTCTCAATGTTGATCCAACTATATAACCATCCCAGCAACAGGAATATTCTCCATGTTAATCCAGCTATCTAACTATCCTGGTACCAGGAATATTCTCAATGTTAATCCAACTATCCCAGCAACAGGAATATTCTTAATGTCGATCCAACTATTTAACTATCCCAGCTCCAGGAATATTCTCCATGTTACTCCAGCTAACTAACTATCCTGCCACCAGGAATATTCTCCATGTTTATCCAGCTATTTAACTGTCCTTGCATCAGGAATTTTCTCCATGTTAAGCCATCTATCCAACTATCCTGGCAACAGGAATATTATTAATGTTAATCCAACTATCTAACTATCCTGGCACCAGAAATATTCTCCATGTAATTTCAATTATCTCACTATCCTGGTTTAGGAATATTCTGAATGTTAATCCAGCTATATAACTATCCCGGCACCAGGAATGTTGTCCATGTTAATCCTGCTATCTAATTATCCCGGCACCAGGAATGTTGTCCATGTTAATCCAACTACCTAACTATACTGGGAACATGGAAAATGGTCCATTTTAATTCAGCTATCTAACTATCCCGGCACCAAAAACCTTCCCCGTGTTAATCCAGCTAACACTCCCTGCACCAGGAATATTCTCAATGTTTATCCAATAATCCCGGTAACGTGAATATTCTTAATGTTGATCCAACTATCCAATTTTACTTGCACCAGGAATATTATCTATTTTAATTCAGCTAACTATCACAACACCAGGAATATTCTCAATTTTAATCCAACTATATCTGCTCCAGGAATATTCTCAATGTTAATCCAGCTATCTAACTATCCAGGGACCAGGAATATTCTTAATGTTATTCCAACTACCTAACTATTCCAGTACCAGGAATATTCTCCATGTTTATCCAGCTATTTAACTATCCTTGCACCAGGAATATTCTCCATACTAAGCCATCTATCCAACTACTGTCACGCTCGTCTAACAGAGATGAGGACCAAGGCGCAGCGTTGCAGGCAAACATACTCTTTATTAGAGACACGATCAAAAACAACAAAACGATAACGTGACAGTTCACGGTCTAACACAACAGACTAGAAACAAGATCCCACAAACTCTGTGGGGAAACAGGCTGCTAAAGTATGGTTCTCAATCAGAGACAACAAGCAACAGCTGAATCACGTTGCCTCTGATTGAGAACCACACTGGCCAACATAGAACAACAATACTAGAATGTGAAACCTAGAACAAAACACATAGACTTTACACACCCTGGCTCAACATATTAGAGTCCCCAGAGCCAGGGCGTGACAGTACCCCCCCCTAAAGGCGCGGACTCCGACCGCGCCCACCAAATACCACAGGGGAGGGACCGGGTGGGCACTCCGCTTAGGCGGCGGATCCGGCTCCGGGCCTGATCCCCGCTCCCTCTCCAACCCCCCAAAGTACCCCTGGTCCGGTCTGGCCCCGCTGGCCGGAGCTGGACTGCACACTGGTGGAGCGGATTGCTCTAGCTCCGGCATGAAGCATCTGACCGGTGCCGGACCAGCCACCGGTGGAACAGGCACGGGCCGTGCCGGACTGACGACGCACACCACTGACTTGGTGCGGGGAGCAGGAACGGGCCGTGCCGGGCTGACGAAGCGCACTACTGACTTGGTGCGGGGAGCAGGAACGGGCCGAGCCGGGCTGACGAAGCGCATCACTGACTTGGTGCGGGGAGCAGGAACGGGCCGAGCTGGGCTGACGAAACGCACCACTGACTTGGTGCGGGGAGCAGGAACGGGCCGGACAGGGCTGACGAAACGCACCACTGACTTGGTGCGGGGAGCAGGAATGGGCCGGACTGGGCTGGCGACGCGCACCACAGGCTTGGTGTGGGGAGCAGGAACAGGCCGGGCCGAGCTGGCGACGCGCACCGTAGACTTGGTGCGAGTGGCAGGAACAGGCCGGACCGTACTGGGAACACACACCACTGGCCCTACGTGGGGATCAGGAACAGGCCGGACCGGACTGGCAACACACCCCAGTACCTCTCGCCGTGCCTCTACACCTTCCATCCCCTCTTCGACCAGTGGCCCCCGTAACCTGGCGGCCTCCTCTGCCAACCCGCTGGGCCGCTCTATCGCGGCCTCCTGCTTCCCCGTGGGCCAGGCCTCTATAGTTCTCGCCCAACTCTCGCTCTTCTGCTTCCAATTCCCGCCATTCAGCTCCTCATTCGGCTTGACCCAGTCGAATCTCTTCTTCCACTGTTCCCAAGTCCACCCTCTCTGCTCCTCACTAGGCTGCTTGGTCCAGTTCTGGTGGGATCTTCTGTCACGCTCGTCTAACAGAGATGAGGACCAAGGCGCAGCGTTGCAGGCAAACATACTCTTTATTAGAGACACGATCAAAAACAACAAAACGATAACGTGACAGTTCACGGTCTAACACAACAGACTAGAAACAAGATCCCACAAACTCTGTGGGGAAACAGGCTGCTAAAGTATGGTTCTCAATCAGAGACAACAAGCAACAGCTGAATCACGTTGCCTCTGATTGAGAACCACACTGGCCAACATAGAACAACAATACTAGAATGTGAAACCTAGAACAAAACACATAGACTTTACACACCCTGGCTCAACATATTAGAGTCCCCAGAGCCAGGGCGTGACAACTACCCTGGCAACAGGAATATTGTCAATGTTAATCCAGCTATATAACTATCCAGGCACCAGGAATATTATTAATGTTATTCCAACTACCTACCTATACCGGGAACATGGAACATTTTCCATTTTAATCCAGCTATCAAACTATCCCGGCACCAAAAACCTTCCCCATGTTAATCCAGCTAACTATCCCTGCACCAGTAATATTCTCAATGTTTATCCAACTATCTAACCTTAACTGCACCTGGAATATTCTCCATTTTAATCCAGCTTTCTAACTTTCCCTGTGACAGGAATATTCTCAATGTAAATCCAACTATCTAACAATACAGGCACCAGGAATATTCTCAATTTTAATTCAGCTATCTAACAATCCAGGGACCAGAAAAATTCTCAATATTAATCAAACTATTAAACTATCCAGGAAACAGGAATATTCTCAATGTTAATCCAACTATCCCGGCAAAAGGAATATTCTCAATGTTAATCCAACTATTTAATTTACCCAGCACTAGGAATATTTTCCATTTTACTCCAGCTAACTAACTATCCCACCACCAGGAATATTCTCCATGTTAAACCATCTATCCAACTATCCTAGCAACAGGAATATTGTCAATGTTAATCCAACTACAGTGAGGGGAAAAAAGTATTTGATCCCCTGCTGATTTTGTACGTTTGCCCAGTGACAAAGAAATGATCAGTCTATAATTTTAATGGTAGGTTTATTTGAACAGTGAGAGACAGAATAACAACAAAAAAATCCAGAAAAAACGCATGTCTAAAATGTTACAGACTGGAACAAGTTCCGGGATTCTTCAGACAGCATTGAGGAGTACACCACATCAGTCACTGGCTTCATCAATAAGTGCATCGATGATGTCGTCCCCACAGTGACCGTACGTACATACCCCAACCAGAAGCCATGGATTACAGGAAACATCCGCACTGAGCTAAAGGGTAGAGCTGCCGCTTTCAAGGAACGGGACTCTAACCCGGACGCTTATAAGAAATCCCGCTATGACCTCCGACGAACCATCAAACAGGCAAAGAGTCAATACAGGTCTAAGATTGAATCATACTACACTGGCTCTGACGCTCGTCGGATGTGGCAGGGCTTGAAAACTATTACAGACTACAAAGGGAAGCACAGCCGCGAGCTGCCCAGTGACACAAGCCTACCAAACGAGCTAAACCACTTCTATGCTCGCTTCGAGGCAAGCAACACTGAAGCATGCATGAGAGCACCAGCTGCTCCGGACGACTATGTGATCACGCTCTCCGTAGCCGATGTGAGTAAGACTTTTAAGCAGGTCAACATTCACAAGGCCGCAGGGCCAGATGGATTACCAGGACGTGTACTCCGAGCATGTGCTGACCAACTGGCAAGTGTCTTCACTGACATTTTCAACATGTCCCTGACTGAGTCTGTAATACCAACATGTTTCAAGCAGACCACCATAGTCCCCGTGCCCAAGAACTCTAAGATAACCTGCCTAAATGACTACCGACCCGTAGCACTGACGTCTGTAGCCATGAAGTGCTTTGAAAGACTGGTCATGGCTCACATCAACAGCATAATCCCAGAAACCCTAGACCCACTCCAATTTGCATACCGCCCCAACAGATCCACAGATGATGCAATCTCTATCGCACTCCACACTGCCCTTTCCCACCTGGACAAGAGGAACACCTACGTGAGAATGCTATTCATTGACTACAGCTCAGCATTCAACACCATAGTGCCCTCTAAGCTCATCACTAAGCTAAGGATCCTGGGACTAAACACCTCCCTCTGCAACTGGATCCTGGACTTCCTGACGGGCCGCCCCCAGGTGGTAAGGGTAGGTAACAACACATCTGCCACACTGATCCTCAACACGGGGGCCCGTCAGGGGTGCGTGCTCAGTCCCCTCCTGTACTCTCTGTTCACCCATGACTGCATGGCCAGGCACGACTCCAACACCATCATTAAGTTTGCCGACGACACAACAGTGGTAGGCCTGATCACCGACAACGATGAGACAGCCTTATAGGGAGGAGGTCAGAGATCTGGCCGTGTGGTGCCAGGACAACAACCTCTCCCTCAACGTGACCAAGACAAAGGAGATGATTGTGGACTACAGGAAAAAAAAGAGGACTGAGCACGCCCCCATTCTCATCGACGGGGCTGTAGTGGAACAGGTTGAGAGCTTCAAGTTCCTTGGTGTCCACATCACCAACGAACTATCATGGTCCAAACACACCAAGACAGTCGTGAAGAGGGCACGACAAAGCCTATTCCCCCTCAGGAGACTAAAAAGATTTGGCATGGGTCCTCAGATCCTCAAAAAATTCTACAGCTGCACCATCGAGAGCATCCTGACTGGTTGCATCACCGCCTGGTATGGCAACTGCTTGGCCTCTGACCGCAAGGCACTACAGAGGGTAGTGCGTACGGCCCAGTACATCACTGGGGCAAAGCTCCCTGCCATCCAGGACCTCTATACCAGGCGGTGTCAGAGGAAGGCCCTCAAAATTGTCAAAGACTCCAGCCACCCTAGTCATAGACTGTTCTCTCTGCTACCGCACGGCAAGCGGTACCGGAGTGCCAAGTCTAGGTCCAAAAGACTTCTCAACAGCTTCTACCCCCAAGCCATAAGACTCCTGAACAGCTAATCATGGCTACCCGGAATATTTGCACTGCCCCCCCACCCCATCCTTTTTACGCTGCTGCTACTCTGTTAAGTATTTATGCATAGTCACTTTAACTCTACCCACATGTACATATTACCTCAACTACCTCAACTAGCCGGTGCCCCCCGCACATTGACTATGCAACGGTACCCCCCTGTATATATAGCCTCCCTACTGTCACTTTATTCTATTGTATATATAGCCTCCCTACTGTCACTTTATTTTACTTCTGCTCTTTTTTTCTCAACACTTTTTTGTTGTTGTTTTATTCTTACTTTTTTTGTTTAAAATAAATGCACTGTTGGTTAAGGGCTGTAAGTAAGCATTTCACTGTAATGTCTGCACCTGTTGTATTCGGCGCATGTGACCAATAAAATTTGATTTGATTTGATTTGAAATTGATTTGCATTTTAATGAGGGAAATAAGTATTTGACCCCCTCTCAATCATAAAGGTTTCTGGCTCCCAGGTGTCTTTTATCTCAAATAAACCTACCATTAAAATTATAGACTGATCATTTCTTTGTCAGTGGGCAAACGGACCAATCAGCAGGGGATCAAATACTTTTTTCCCTCACTGTAGGTCTGTAACAGTTTGGATCTAGAGTGTCACCCCCTTTGAAGAGGGGGATGACCGCGGCAGCTTTCCAATCTCTGGGGATCTCAGACGGTACGAAAGAGAGGTTGAACAGGCTAGTAATAGGGGTTGCGACAATTTCGGTGGCTAACTTTAGAAAGAAAGGATCCAGATTGTCTAGCCCAGCTGATTTGTAGGGGTCCAACTCTGCGGAAGCACAGTTCCCGCTCAGCCCAGTCAAAACTGTTCGCTGCTCTGGCACCCCAATGGTGGAACAAGCTCCCTCACGACGCCAGGACAGCGGAGTCACTCACCACCTTCCGGAGACACTTGAAACCCCACCTCTTTAAGGAATACCTGGGATAGGATAAAGTAATCCTTCTACCCCCCCTTACCCCACCTCAAAAAAAAAAAAAAAAAAAAAAAAAAAAAATACATATTGTAAAGTCGTTATCCCACTGGCTATAAGGTGAATATACCAATTTGTAAGTCGCTCTGGATAAGAGCGTCTGCTAAATGACGTAAATGTAAAATGTAGCAAAATGCTTGTTGACATTCTCGATTATCATAGATTTTTCGGTGATGACAGTGTTTCCTAGCCTCAGTGCAGTGGGAAGCTGGGAGGAGGTGCTCTTATTCTCCATGGATTTACAGTGTCCCAAAACGGTTTGGAGTTAGTGATACAGGATGCAAATATCTGTTTGAAAAGCTAGCCTTTGCTTTCCTAACTGATTGTGTATATTGGTTTCTGACTTCACTGAAAAGTTGCATATCGCGGGGGCTGTTCGATGCTATTGCAGTACGCCACAGGATGTTTTTGTGCTGGTCAAGGGCAGTCAAGTCTCGGGTGAACCAGGGGCTATATCTGTTCTTAGTTCTGAATTGTTTTAATGGGGCATAATTATTTAAGATGGAGAGGAAAAAACTTTTAAAGAACAACCAGGCATCCTCTACTGACGGAATGAGGTCAATTTCCATCCAGGATACCCGGGCCAGGTCAATTAGAAAGGCCTGCTCGCTGAAGTGTTTTAGGGAGCGTTTGACAGTGATGAGGGGTGGTCGTTTGACAGCGGACCCATTACGGATGCAGGCAATGAGGCAGTGATCGCTGAGATCTTGGTTGAAGACAGCAGAGGTGTATTTAGAGGGTAAATTAGTCAGGATGATATCTATGAGGGTGCCCATGTTAACATATTTAGGGTTGTACCTGGTAGGTTCCTTGGTAATTTGTGTGAGATTGAGGGGATCTAGTTTAGATTGTAGGATGGCCGAGGTATTAAGCATATCCCAGTTTAGGTCACCAAGCAATACGAACTCTGAGGATAGATGGGGGGCAATCAATTCACATATGGTGTCCAGGGCTGAGGGGGGTCTGTAGCAAGCGGCAACAGTGAGAGACTTATTTCTGGAAAGGTGGATTTTTTGAAGTAGAAGCTCAAACTGTTTGGGCACAGACCTGGATAGTATGATAGAGCTCTGCAGGCTATCTCTACAGTAGATTGCAACTCCACCCCCTTTGGCAGTTCTATCTAGACGGAAAATGTTGTAGTTGGGAATGGACATTTCAGAATCTTTGGTGGCCTTCCTAAGCAAGGATTCAGACACTGCTAGAACATCAGGGTTGGCAGAGTGTGTTAACGCAGTGAATAACTCAAACTTAGGGAGGAGGCTTCTGATGTTAACATGCAGGAAACCAAGGCTTTTGCGGTTATAGAAGTCAACAAATGATAGCGCCTGGGGAGTAGGAGTGATACTGGGGGCTACAGGGCCTGGGTTAACCTCTACGTCACCAGAGGAACAGAGGAGGAATAGAATAAGGATACGGCTAAAGGCTTTAAGAACTGGTCTTCTAGTGCGTTGGGTACAGAGAATAAAAGGGGCAGATTTCCGGGCGTTGTAGAATAGATTCAGGGCATTATGTACAGACAAGGATATGGAAGGATATGAGTACAGTGGAGGTAAACCTAAACGTTGGGTTACGATGAAAGGGATAGCATCACTGGAGGCACCGATTGAGCCGGTCTCCGCGTGTGTGGGGGGGTGGAACAAAGGAGCTATCTGAGGCAGGTTGAGCGGGACTGGGGGCTCTACAGTGAAAAAGTACAGTATGAACTAACCGAAACAGCAATAGGCAAGGCACATTGACATGGGAGAGAGGCATAAAGCAATCACAGGTGTTATTCGAGAGAGCTAAGACAACAGCTGGTAATGGCGCCGAAATTTTGAGCTGAGGCTAAACAGATAAACAGGATGGGGTACCGTATAAAGGAACAGTTCAGCAGGCATCAGCTGTGTAGCTGAGTGATCATAAGGTCCAGTGAACAGCAATAGGTGAGTCCGGGAGCAGTTCAGTGGCTGCTACAGCACAGGCGAGCAGGAGGCATGGATGTTGATTGCGTGTGCTAGCGGGCCGGGGCTAGCAGATGGATCTTCGTGGTCGTCGCAACGGGAAGCCTGTTAAACCACATCAGACGATTACCTCGGCAGACCAGTCGTGATGGATCAGCAGGGCTCCATGTCAACACTAGGAGGTCCCGTCCGGTTGACAGAGAGGTAGATAGCCGGGAGATGGGCCTGGCTCGAGGCTAGCTCAAGGCTAACTGGGGCTTGCTTCTGGACAGCGGTGATTAGCCAACAACAACAACAGCCATTCGGTTGCAGCTAGCTAGTTGCGATGATCCGGTGTTAAGGTCCAGTGATTCCGTGATTCCGGCAGAAAATCCGATATGCTATGGCTCGATAGCGCGATGTGCAGACTGGCTGATAATTGTCCAGGCTACAGCTGGCTGGTAGGTAGTGCAGGCCACAGACAGTAGTGAAGACCGCTAACGGTGGCTAATAGCAAGTAGCTAGTTAGCTGGCTAGTTTCAGCTGGATGTTCTTGATAAGAAGGTATAAAGAAATAATAGAATCCGTTCCACATTGGGTGAGGCGGGTTGCGGGTTGCAGGAAAGTATATTTAGTTAAAGGATGGAAAGTGAGATTGAGAAATATATACAAAAATAAACAGCCTATTTACATGAGGACACTACAGAAAACACGACCGCACTGCTACGCCATCTTGGGAATGGGAATATTCCCGGCAACGGGAATATTCTTAACGTTGATCCAACTATATAACTATCTCAGCAACATGAATATTCTCAATGTTAATCCAACTATCCAAATTTACCTGCACCAGCATATTTATATTTTAATTCAGGTAACTATCCCGGCACCAGGAATATTCTCCATGTTAATCCAGCTATCTAACTATCCCGGCACCAGGAATATTCTAAATAATAATCCAACTATCTAACTATCCCAGTACAAGGAATATTCTCAACGATAATCCGCCAACCTGGCACCAGGAATATTCTCCATGTTAATCCAGCTATCTAACTAGCCCAGAACCAGGAATATTCTCAATGTTAATCCAGCTATCTAACGATTTTGGCACAAGGAATATTCTCTATGTTATTCCAACTATCTAACAATCAAGGCACCAGGAATATTCTCAATCTTAATCCAACTAACCCAGCAATGGGAAAATTCTCGATGTTAATCCAACTATCAAACTATACCTGCATCAGGAATATTATCCCTGTTAATCCAAGATTCTAGTCTTTAGGAAACTTTGCAGTATTTTGTTTTTTATGTATTATTTCTTACATTGTTAGCCCAGAAAATCTGAAGTGTAATTACATACAGCCGGGAAGAACTATTGGATATCAGAGTGGCGTCAACTAACCAGCACTACCAGCACTACCAACACTACCAGCACTACCAGCACTACCAACACTACCAGCACTACCAGCACTACCAACACTACCAGCACTACCAGCACTACCAACACTACCAACACTACCAGCACTACCAACACTACCAGCACTACCAGCACTACCAACACTACCAGCACTACCAACACTACCAACACTACCAGCACTACCAACACTACCAACACTACCAGCACTACCAGCACTACCAACACTACCAGCACTACCAACACTACTAGCACTACCAACACTACCAACACTACCAACACTACCAGCACTACCAACACTACTACCAGCACTACCAGCACTACCAACACTACCAGCACTACCAACACTACCAACACTACCAGCACTACCAACACTACCAACACTACCAGCACTACCAGCACTACCAACACTACCAGCACTACCAACACTACCAGCACTACCAGCACTACCAACACTACCAGCACTACCAACACTACCAACACTACCAACACTACCAACACTACCAGCATTACCAGCACTACCAGCACTACCAACACTACCAGCACTACCAACACTACCAACTAACCAGTACTACCAGCACTACCAACTAACCAGCACTACCAGCACTACCAACTAACCATCACTACGACCAGGAATACAACTTTCCCGACGCAGATCCTTTGTCCGACCCACCTAGGGGCCGACCCACCCAGGGGCCGACCCACCCAGGGGCCGACCCACCCAGGGGCCCACCCAAAACAACGCCGGCGGAGGAGAGGGAGCCGGAGCGGTCTCCTAGTCAGACTTAGGAGGCGCACACCACCCATCGCTTCAGAGTATATTACTCGCTAATGTCCAGTCCCTAGACAACAAAGTGGACGAGATTAGGGCAAGGGTTGCTTTCCAGAGAGACATCAGGGATTGTAACATCCACTGTTTCTCGGAAACATGGCTCTCTCGGGATATACTGTCTGAGTCGATCCAGCCAGTTGGGTTCTCAGTTCATCGCGCAGACGGGAATAAATATCTCTCCAGGAAGCAGAAGGGCGGAGGTGTGTGTTTCATGATTAACGACTCATGGAGTAATTGTGGTAACATTCAGGAGCTCAAGTCCTCATCATGAAGTGCTTTGAGAGACTAGTCCAGGACCATATCACCTCCACCTTACCTGTCACCCTAGACCCACCTAATTTGCATACCGCCCCAATAGGTCCACAGACGATGCCATCACACTGCACACTGCCCTCTCCCACCTGGACAAGAGGAACACCTATGTGAGATTGCTGTTCATTGACTATAGCTCAGTGTTCAACTCCATAGTGCCCTCCAAGTTCATCACTAAGCTCAGGACCCTGGGACTGAACACCTCCCTCTGCAACTGGATCCTGGACTTCCTGATGGGCCGCCCCCAGGTGGTGAGGGTAGGCAACAACACATCCGCCACACTGATCCTCAACACGGGGGCCCCTCAGGGGTTTGTACTTAGTATCGTCCTGTGCTCCCTGTTCACCCATGACTGCGTGGCCACACACGACTCCAACAACATCATTAAGTTTGCTGCCGACACGAAGAAGGTTGGCCTGATCACCCACGACGATGAGACAGCATATAGGGAGGAGGTCAGTGACCTGGCAGTGTGGTGCCAGGACATCAACCTCTCCTTCAATGTGGGGAAGACCCCTCTGCCCCACAGCTAGCAGGCTCAATACAGACAGACCCCTCTATCCCACAGCTAGCAGGCTCAATACAGACAGACCCCTCTATCCCACAGCTAGCAGGCTCAATACAGACAGACCCCTCTGCCCACAGCTAGCAGGCTCAATACAGACAGACCCCTCTGCCCCACAGCTAGCAGGCTCAATACAGACAGACCCCTCTATCCCACAGCTAGCAGGCTCAATACAGACAGACCCCTCTATCCCACAGCTAGCAGGCTCAATACAGACAGACCCCTCTATCCCACAGCTAGCAGGCTCAATACAGACAGACCCCTCTATCCCACAGCTAGCAGGCTCAATACAGACAGACCCCTCTATCCCACAGCTAGCAGGCTCAATACAGACAGACCCCTCTATCCCACAGCTAGCAGGCTCAATACAGACAGACCGCTCTGCCCCACAGCTAGCAGGCTCAATACAGACAGACCCCTCTGCCCCACAGCTAGCAGGCTCAATACAGACAGACCCCTCTATCCCACAGCTAGCAGGCTCAATACAGACAGACCGCTCTGCCCCACAGCTAGCAGGCTCAATACAGACAGACCCCTCTGCCCCACAGCTAGCAGGCTCAATACAGACAGACCCCTCTGCCCCACAGCTAGCAGGCTCAATACAGACAGACCCCTCTATCCCACAGCTAGCAGGCTCAATACAGACAGACCCCTCTATCCCACAGCTAGCAGGCTCAATACAGACAGACCCCTCTGCCCCACAGCTAGCAGGCTCAATACAGACAGACCCCTCTATCCCACAGCTAGCAGGCTCAATACAGACAGACCGCTCTGCCTGGACGCCCCACAGCTAGCAGGCTCAATACAGACAGACCCCTCTATCCCACAGCTAGCAGGCTCAATACAGACAGACCCCTCTATCCCACAGCTAGCAGGCTCAATACAGACAGACCGCTCTGCCTGGACGCCCCACAGCTAGCAGGCTCAATACATAACCCCCTCTACTTCCAGCAGACTCCAGTACACTCTCTCTCAATCTCTCTATATACACCAAAGCAAAGAAACGCACATACACCAAAGCAAAGCAAAGCATGTCGATTTGTTTAACAGATCTTTATCGAGGAGCGTATTTGTTTTCAGGGAGTGTAGGAAGTGTGTGTTTGATTAGTTTGATATGTTTTGGAGTTTACACATTAAAACAGTGAATATATTTTCAAAAATGTAGCATGTCTGAATTGAATATATTGAAGGAAAGACAGTATATGCTTTTGTAACGTGTTTATTGAAAACCTTTGACAGCATAGTCTGTCAGGCACATAGAGAGAGAGAAAATAAAGCAGTGTGGGTGAGGGGGGGGCTGACGTGTTGGAATGTTGCAGACGGATCTGAACTCAGAACGGTGAAATGAAACAAACTAGTTATGAAATTACAAAAAAACACTTTACACCAAATGGTTAGTTGCACCTTTCTACATGTGTGTTAAAAACAATTTATAACCAAGGTTTGTTCCACCTTTCTACATTTGTGTTAAAAACAGGAATACAGAGGGGGAATGTATTATCTGGGGAGCTAAATGAATGATCTGAAACACTCGCCCACTAATACACCATGTGATTCTGTTGTCTTAACATGTTGGGAAACTCTACATGGAATGCAAATAATCTTATTCATGTTTAAGAAAATACTGTTCAGAAATCTGTTTTCTTCACAAGGTTTTTACAAAACAAAGTCACACAGCTCCATCAAATCTCCTCATTTTACAGCAACAACTTAAGAAGCGGATTTCAAACTATATAATTTAACTAATAATATCTTATCTTCTAGTTGAAACAGCATGGCATTATTAAAATGAAAAACAGAAACAGACAGATCAATGAAACACGGAGAGAAGAGACAGACCTGATAACTGATCCTGGATAAAGACAAGAGGAAGATGTTTGAGTTGTCTGGAACAAAGCTCAGGTCTCCTAGACAACAACACCTGAACCCATCACAACCTGGCTCAGGTCTCCTAGACAACAACACCTGAACCCATCACAACCTGGCTCAGGTCTCCTAGACAACACCTGAACCCATCACAACCTGGCTCAGGTCTCCTAGACAACAACACCTGAACCCATCACAACCTGAGCCACCCTTTTGGAAGGGAAATACAGTGGCTTGCGAAAGTATTCACCTCCCTTGGCATTTTTCCTATTTTGTTGCCTTTCAACCTGGAATTAAAATGGATTTTTGGGGAGTTTGTATCATTTGATTTACACAACCTGCCTACCACTTTGAAGATGCAAAATACACATTTTTGTGAAACAAACAAGAAATAAGACAAAGAAACTGAAAACTTCAGCGTGCATAACTATTCACCCCCCCCCCCCCCCCCCCCCCCAAAGTCAATATTTTGTGGAGCCACCTTTTGCAGCAATTACAGCTGCAAGTCTCTTGGGGTATGTCTCTATAAGCTTGGCACATCTAGCCACTGGGATTTTTGCCCATTCTTCAAGGCAAAACTGCTCCAGCTCCTTCAAGTTGGATGGGTTCCACTGGTGTACAGCAATCTTTAAGTCATACCACAGATTCTCAATTGGATTGAAGTCTGGGCTTTGACTAGGCGATTCCAAGATATTTAAATGTTTCCCCTTAAACCACTTGAGTGTTGCTTTAGCAGTATGCTTAGGGTCATTGTCCTGCTGGAAGGTGAACCTCTGTCCCAGTCTCAAATCTCTGGAAGACTGAAAAAGGTTTCCCTCAAGAATTTCCCTGTATTTAACGCCATCCATCATTCCTTCAATTCTGACCAGAACAGGTGTATATACACTGAGATTATGTGACAGATCATGTGATACACAGGTGGACTTTATTTAACTAATTATGTGACTTCTGAAGGTAATTGGTTGCACCAGATCTTATTTAGGGGCTTCATAGCAAAGGGGGTGAATACATATGCACGCACCACTTTTCCGTTATTTATTTTTTAGAATATTTTGAAACAAGTTATTTTTTTCATTTCACTTCACCAATTTAGACTATTTTGTGTATGTCCATTACATGAAATCCAACAATAGGTTTTAATGCAACAAAATAGGAAAAACGCCAAGGGGGATAAATACTTTTGCAAGGCACTGTATAATTCCCTCCATGTTCCTGTACTGTAAATTCCTGGGCTACATTGTTCAGTGGAAAAGGTAGTTCTCTTCAGTAGCAGAGAATGGTAAACGGAACAGAGAGATCAGCAGGGGTCAAAACCAACAGATACCCAGGAGACAAAATGGGTTATGGTTAGGATTAGGGTTGGTTCTCTTCAGTAGCAAAGAATAGAGCTAAACGGGTCAGAGAGATCAGCAGGGGGAGACAAAATTGTCTAACATCTCCCTAACCGCAGAGGGCGCACCGGCCCCTCAGAAACAAACAGAAACGGAGACATAAAGGACAGGACTATAGTACCTATCTAGGCTTTATTCAATCTGGAGCGCTGAAGCTTTACAGATTCCGCCATAGAAATTAAAGGTAATTTCCGATTGAGCAGACATGTACTGTGAATGCACATTACCTTTCCATTTCAATCACGCTGTAAAGCTGAACTTCCGCAATGCGGATTGAATAGAACCCTGGGTCTGTTTCTTCCTCACAACAACAACAACAACAACAACAGATTGTATATAATCCTCTCACCATAGGAAGAGCTCTTATTTACCCAGCTAGGAATAATATATAGACAACAGCATCCTCAGCATCCTCAGCATCATCACTATACCTTTGTCTCATTCACCAACAAATCTTATTATTATTATGATCGTTATTACACCTTGCCTCTGCAACAACCAGTCACTGTTTCAATCATACGTTCAAATGCAAATCAAAGTATTAAATAAATTAATCTCTCAATGAATTCCAGGCACTTAATAGAATATGAGCCAATTAATTATTACTATTAAGAGGAAGAACCAATAGAACATTAGAATCAGCCAGTGGATCATGTTCCGGAAGCCTTCGATGCCACTTGATCGTTACTTTCCCTTTATTTACTAAATATAGACTCTGTAAACATTTCAACCACTGAGGGTCAACTGGGAAGACAACTGCGTAAAGGACAGGGTATTTATCTCTCCCGACCCTGCTACACTCGGCTTACAGTCCCTTCAGAAAGTATCCACACCCCTTGACTTATTCCACATTCTGTTGTTGCAGCCTGGATTGGATGAAAGAGATTTGTTTCTCACCCATCTACCCCATAATGACAAAGTGAAAACATGTATTTTTTTTGTGCATATTTATTGAAAATGAAAGAGAAATCTCTCATTTAGATAAGTATTCACAGGCCTGAGTCATGTTAGAAGCACCATTGGCAGTGATTACTGCTGTGTGTCTTTCTGGGTAAGTCTCTAAGAGCTTTGCACACCTGGATTGTACAATATTTGCACATTCTCCTTTTTAAAACTCTTCAAGCTCAGGCAAGTTGGTTGTTGATCATTGATGCCATTTTCAAGTCTTGCCGTATATTTTCAAGCCGATTTAAGTCAAAACTGTAACCAGGCCACTCAGGAACATTCCATGTCGTCTTGGTGAGCAACTCCAGTGTATATTTGGCCTTGTGTTTTAGGTTAAAGGTGAATTAATCTCCCAGTGTCTGTTGGAAAGCAGACTGAACCAGGATTTCCTCTAGGATTTTGCCTGTGCTTATCTCTATTCCATTTATTTTTATCCTAAAAAACTCCCTAGTCCTTGCTGATGACAAGCATATCCATAACATGATGCAGCCACCACCATGCTGGAGAATATGAAGAGTGCTACTCAGTGATGTGTTGTGTTGGATTTGCCCCAAACATAACACTTTCTATTCAGGACATAAAGTTTGTTTCTTTGTCACATTTATTTGCAGTGTTACTTTAGTGCCTTATTGCAAACAGGATGCATGTTTTGGAAAACATTTATTCTGGCTTCCTTCTTTTCACTCTGTCATTTAGGTTAGTATTGTGGAGTAACTACAATGTTGTTGATCCCATTCTCAGTTTTCTCCTATCACAGCCATTCAACTCTGCAACTGTTGTAGCCCTTTCCTGCAGTCGACTGACCAAAGTGCCCTCTAGTGGCCTCATGGGTGGAATATTATTCATATTTTTCATAATTTCATAATTAATAAACATGATAAATAAAATAAAAAATGAAAATCTGGTGTTTCTATGTCAAACGGTTTTGTTATATTTCAGTCTTCTGTGATGTATATATATATTATTATTATTATTATTATTATTATATAAATGTATAAAGTGTAATATTGGGATGCAAACCCAAAATTGAATACATTTCAACTCTATATCTGACAGGTGTTGTTGTTTTCTTGCCCATAAACATGTGTGTGAGGTGTGTACTTTTGTTTCAAAGTAGATTTGTTTAAGACTACCAAGAAGCACTCTGTGTGACCCTGATTTAGCCCACTGCAGTAAAAGGTTAAAGTCACCATTGGCCTCATCGTGAAATCCCTGAGCGATTTCCTTCCTCTCCGGCAACTGAGTTAGGAAGGACGCCTGTATCTTTGTAGTGACTGGGTGTATTGATATACCATCCAAAGTGTAATTAATAACTTCACCATGCTCAAAGGGATATTCAATGTCTGTTTTGTTTTTTTCTACCCATCTACCAATAGTTATCCCTCTTTGCGAACCATTGGAAAAACTCCCTGGTCTTTGTGGTTGAATCTGTGTTTGAAATTCACTGCTTGACTGAGGGATCTTACAGATTATTGTATGTGTGGGGTACAGAGATGAGGTAGTCATTCAAAAATCATGTTAAACACTATTATTGCACACAGAGTCCATGCAACTTATTATGTGCCTTATTAAGCAAATGTTTACTCCTGAACTTTGGGCTTCCCATAACAAAGGGGTTGAATACTTATTGACTCAAGACATTTCAGCTTTTCATTTTTCATGATTTTGTAAAAATTTCAAAAAACATAATTCCACTTTGAAATTATGGGGTATTGTGTGTAGGCCAGCGACACAACATCTAAATTTGATCCATTTTAAATTCGGGCTGTAACACAACAAAATGTGGAAAAAGTCAAGGGGTGTGAATACTTTCTGAAGGCAGTGCAGTATTTGGTTCAGGAGATTTTCTAAATAAGATTAAAAAGAATTAAGAGATATCCGCTTTAGCCAACATCCGTATAGCTGTTGTTTTGGTGGTGGAGGAGGTGGAACTGCCTTAGAGCTGTCCAATCCACAAGCAGCTCCTGGCGTTATACCTAAAGTGGACGTTGCCATTGGCTGCACGGAGTCACAGTATCAGAAATCCCATGCTGCCTTGCTTACAAGTTGGAACACTGGAATGTGAGATGCAATCTACACCTAGATTAGGCTGATAGAAATCCTCTTTATTTTGTTGAATGATTTTCCATTTGAGCGTCATTATTTCTATATAGCTACACTTTCTCCTTCTGAACTTCTGACATGAGTGGGAGGGGTGTGGCTTCGTGACAATGATCACAAGAGCAGCAGCTCACCGATTTGACGGCTCCAACGAAGTTCCACCTCTGACACCACCAAAACATCAGCTATGTGGGTGTCGGCTATCGCCAGTTAACGCTTGATCTGATTGAATCTAGGCCTAACTTGGCACTTTCTTTCTTGACAAACCAAGTTTTAGGATCTTGCACTTGACCATCTTGTTGCACATTTGCATTGAATAAAAATCTTCCACTACGTTGGCACATCTATGACTTACAAACATCAATGATTCAGATTGAATGTTATAATGTTAGAACTATCTGCCTTGTGATCCTAACGCCACAGAGCAGGCCTTCATAGTCTATCCTCATATTCTATATTAAAACTGTAGAGCATCAAGGAAACCTGGGCAGATGTTTCTATAACATTAGACAATGTTTCAGATGTTTCAGTAACACTAGATAATGTTTCAGATGTTTCAATAACACTAGATAATGTTTCAGATGTTTCAATAACACTAGATAATGTTTCAGATGTTTTAGTAACACTAGATAATGTTTCAGTAACACTAGATAATGTTTCAGTAACACTAGATAATGTTTCAGTAACACTAGATAATGTTTCAGTAACATTCTAGATAATGTTTCACTAACACTAAATAATGTTTCAGTAACACTAGATAACAACAACGTTTGTTAAATGTTGGTATTTTGGAATAAAAATTACAGTAAAAGATATTATTAGCCTCTCTATATATAGCAGTATATAACAATTATAACAGTATAAGAGCTTCAAGAATATCTTGGAGGAAGAGTACTACTTATAGAACTAGCACGGTAAACTAGCACGGTAAACTAGCACGGTAAACTAGCACGGTAAACTAGCACGGTAAACTAGCACGGTAAACTAGCACGGTAAACTAGCATGGTAAACTAGCATGGTAAAACATACGTAATAATGTAAAAAGTACTTAAAACGAAAATAGTAGTAAAGTAAATTTGACATTTAGCTAAAATGTTACTGAAACCTTCTCAGGTGAGTCCTGTGAAGCAGGGACTCGTTTTCTGCCCAGCAACAGTTCATCATTGCTTTGATTTGGTCAAAGTCAACTTTGCAACCAAGGTACCATTCAATAATGTTTCACTCCCTAGATTTACATTTCATCAAACTCACTTTCCTTGTCCTGCTCTGCTCATTAAAATGTCTTTAAATCTTTTATACATTTTTTTTATACTGTAAACAAAACAAGATGGATCAAAAACCAGAGAAATATAATCTGCCAGTTGTGAAAATAATGTTGTTCTGCTGTAAAATAAGTTACAGAAAAATAAATAAAAAAATCTTTGCTTACAGTACTAAATCCTGAACTAGTGTTTTTAAACTTATGAACCACATGTTAAGTCTATAAATATCTTTACAAATATACATGTTAATAATTCAAATAAACCTTTTGTATCACTTTAAATTATTACATGATCATGACAGTGTATTCTTGATTGCAATGCTTTGATTCGAAAACAATATTTTTTCTTCTTTTAAGTACATGGCTGTTGACAGCAATATGATACATATTTGCATTTATATATTTACAGTGAAAACTTTTTAAAGATTCATAGAAACTCCCCCAATTATATTCCCCTCCTGTTGAAGGGTCTGACGGCAGCTTGGTTCCCATCAGAGAGACTGGTTCTATATTCCCCTCCTGTTGAAGGGTCTGACGGCAGCTTGGTTCCCATCAGAGATACTGGTTCTATATTCCCCTCCTGTTGAAGGGTCTGACGGCAGCTTGGTTCCCATCAGAGAGACTGGTTCTATATTCCCCTCCTAGTGAAGGGTCTGACGGCAGCTTGGTTCCCATCAGAGAGACTGGTTCTATATTCCCCTCCTGTTGAAGGGTCTGACGGCAGCTTGGTTCCCATCAGAGAGACTGGTTCTATATTCCCCTCCTGTTGAAGGGTCTGACGGCAGCTTGGTTCCCATCAGAGAGACTGGTTCTATATTCCCCTCCTGTTGAAGGGTCTGACGGCAGCTTGGTTCCCATCAGAGAGACTGGTTCTATATTCCCCTCCTAGTGAAGGGTCTGACGGCAGCTTGGTTCCCATCAGAGAGACTGGTTCTATATTCCCCTCCTGTTGAAGGGTCTGACGGCAGCTTGGTTCCCATCAGAGAGGTTCAAACAGCAGAGACCTCTGTGGTTACAGTCCTGGTTCAGATTGTTGTATTGTAGTCCCATTGAAAAAAAACGTATGTTGCATGATGTTTGAGATGAGTCAACAGAGGTGAGGGGGAGGGGTCTTGGAGTAAAGCACTAACTGTTATTGGAAGAACTAGTCACATCATTTTGTTGATTCTGGCTCTGCTGGTATGCTGCATATTTGTAAAAATGAGTTCCCGTGTACTCCATACTCTGTCGTTCACAGAACTCCATAGAGGAGAGGTGAGGAGACCCAGCCTGGAAAATACCCTGTTTCCCTGGCCAATGGCGTTCACCTTCCTAGCCTCCCTGGCCAACGGCATTATAGATACCCTGCCTCCCTGGTCAATGGCGTTTTAGATACCCTGCTTTCGTGGCCAATGGTGTTCAACTCCAAGTGTCCATCTCCTTCCAGTCCTGTGGATTAGAGTTTGGATTCCTGTAGGCACTGAATGGTTTGACCCTTCGGATTGTCAATAACTAAAGACTGGCCAAGTACAAAAAATAGACATTTTCATTTTGAACAGCAAAACATTTTCCAACCTTCAATGCAAAGATTCTTTAAAAAATGTGTCAGTTTGAGGAGGTATTGCATGTGTTGTTCTCTTTCCCATATCTGGAGGAGGTTCAAAGTACCCCCCACACCCCTCCGATTGGGGGGGGGGGGGGGGTTCGTCGTCCCAACCCATCCAACCCCCCCTTCTAGATAGATCTATGTCCTGATTGCCCTGTAAGTCTGCAGTAGTTTGACAAGGTTTGGCAGGCAGGGGTTGTCACCCTGGATCATTTTGGGGAGGCAGGGTTGGTCAGCGAGGGGGTCGTGGGGATGGGGTCATGGGGAGGCAGGGTTGGTCATGTCGTGGGTCGTGGGGAGGGGGTCGTGAGAGAACACTGAGTCGTCTCCTGAGGAACAGGTGCTGCTGGAGTCTTGGCAGGTTGGAGAGTACTGCTCAAACGGGACACACAGGTCCAGGTATTCCTGAAGGAACCAACACAACACACAGTGTTAGAACAGACAGATCCAGATACTCACGTTTGTTTAACTATCCTTGTAGGGACCAAACAATTGATTCCAATTCAAAATCCTATTTTCCTTAATCCTAAACCTAACACTTAACATAACCCTAACCTTAACCCCAAAACCCTAACCCTAACTCCTAACCCTAAACCTAACACTAACCCTAACCATAAACCTAACCCTTAACATAACCCTAACCCTAACCCTAACACTAACCCTAACCCTAACCCCTAAGCCTAATATAGCCTTTTTACTTATGGGGACCGGCAAAAAATCCCCAAATATTCCTTGTTTTACAATCCTTATCCTTGTGAGGAATTCTGGTACTCTAGAGATAATGTTAGAGTTGTATTAGTTTTATATAGAGGTTATTGCTGTATAAGTGAGTTAGCTAGCATGCTCTAGATGTAATGTCTGTTATTGCTGTATAAGTGAGTTAGCTAGCATGCTCTAGATGTAATGTCTGTTATTGCTGTATAAGTGAGTTAGTTAGCATGCGCTAGATGTAATGGCCGCATTAGGGGTTAGTAATCTGGGGTTAGGGTTAGACAGTTATCTAGGGTTAGTAATCTGGGGTTAGGGTTAGACAGTTATCTAGGGTTAGTAATCTGGGGTTAGGGTTAGACAGTTATCTGGGGTTAGTAATCTGGGGTTAGGGTTAGACAGTTATCTGGGGTTAGTAATCTGGGGTTAGGGTTAGACAGTTATCTGGGGTTAGTAATCTGGGGTTAGGGTTAGACAGTTATCTGGGGTTAGTAATCTGGGGTTAGGGTTAGACAGTTATCTGGGGTTATAGTTATTGTGTTTATAGTTGTGACTTACGTCCGTGGAGGTCATGGATAGAACCCTGTCATGGTCTTCCACCAGCTGCCTGAAGGTAGGCCTCTGGGATGGAACAGCGTGCCAGCACTCCCTCATGATCATATACCTACAGAGACACAACAGTTACAATACAACACTCCCTCACGATCATATACCTACAGAGACACAACAGTTACAATACAACACTCCCTCATGATCATATACCTACAGAGACACAACAGTTACAATACAACACTCCCTCATGATCATATACCTACAGAGACACAACAGTTACAATACAACACTCCCTCATGATCATATACCTACAGAGACACAACAGTTACAATACAACACTCCCTCATGATCATATACCTACAGAGACACAACAGTTACAATACAACACTCCCTCATGATCATATACCTACAGAGACACAACAGTTACAATACAACACTCCCTCATGATCATATACCTACAGAGACACAACAGTTACAATACAACACTCCCTCATGATCATATACCTACAGAGACACAACAGTTACAATACAGCACAGTGAATACAGGCCATACACAACACAGTGAATACAGGCCATACACAACACAGTGAATACAGGCCATACACAACACTCACTGTATGATCTGCTGTACATCCAAATGAGAATTCCACAGACAGACACCGTGCATTCATCTCAAACTGCTCCGGAGATAATGTCGATGTGATTCTAAAGGTGTCTATACAGGTCATAAATGTAACAGGGCTAGTTATGTTTCCACTTGCCACTGCAGAAATGTGTACTTAATGTTGATGTATTCTAATTGGTTGGATTAAGTCAGATGTCAGGGTGTAATATCATTGGCTTGCAGATAGGAGGAGATCGCGAACGTCAATTCTTCCCAGTCTGATATTGACATGCAAGTGGTAGGTCATGTTCTGAAATACTGTATTCCATTTTCATATTTACAATGTGTACGAGTTCACTAGGTACATTTCCTGATGTAAATACACCCACCGGACAGTTTATTAGGTACACCCCATTCACACAAATGTATCGCTCCTACAGACAGTGAGTCACGTGGCCGTGGCTTGCTACAGTGGGGAAAAAAAGTATTTAGTCAGCCACCAATTGTGCAAGTTCTCCCACTTAAAAAGATGAGAGAGGCCTGTAATTTTCATCATAGGTACACGTCAACTATGACAGACAAAATGAGAAAAAAAAATCCAGAAAATCACATTGTAGGATTTTTAATGAATTTATTGGCATATGATGGTGGAAAATAAGTATTTGGTCAATAACAAAAGTTTCTCAATACTTTGTTATATACCCTTTGTTGGCAATGACACAGGTCAAACGTTTTCTGTAAGTCTTCACAAGGTTTTCACACACTGTTGCTGGTCTTTTGGCCCATTCCTCCATGCAGATCTCCTCTAGAGCAGTGATGTTTTGGGGCTGTCGCTGGGCAACACAGACTTTCAACTCCCTCCAAAGATTCTATGGGGTTGAGATCTGGAGACTGGCTAGGCCACTCCAGGACCTTGAAATGCTTCTTACGAAGCCACTCCTTCGTTTCCCGGGCGGTGTGTTTGGGATCATTGTCATGCTGAAAGACCCAGCCACGTTTCATCTTCAATGCCCTTGTTGATGGAAGGAGGTTTTCACTCAAAATCTCACGATACATGGCCCCATTCATTCATTCCTTTACGCGGATCAGTCGTCCTGGTCCCTTTGCAGAAAAACAGCCCCAAAGCATGATGTTTCCAACCCCATGCTTCACAGTAGGTATGGTGTTCTTTGGATGCAACTCAGCATTCTTTGTCCTCCAAACATGACGAGTTGAGTTTTTACCAAATATTTTGGTTTCATCTGACCATATGACATTCTCCCAATCCTCTTCTGGATCATCCAAATGCACTTCAGACGGGCCTGGACATGTACTGGCTTAAGCAGGGGGACACGACTCGCACTGCAGGATTTGAGTCCCTGGCGGCGTAGTGTGTTACTGATGGTTGGCTTTGTTACTTTGGTCCCAGCTCTCTGCAGGTCATTCCCTAGGTCCCCCCGTGTGGTTCTGGGATTTTTGCTCACCGTTCTTGTGATCATTTTGACCCCACGGGGTGAGATCTTGCGTGGAGCCCCAGATCGAGGGAGATTATCAGTGGTCTTGTATGTCTTCCATTTCCTAATAATTGCTCCCACAGTTGATTTCTTCAAACCAAGCTGCTTACCTATTGCAGATTCAGTCTTCCCAGCCTGGTGCAGGTCTACAATTTTGTTTTTGGTGTCCTTTGACAGCTCTTTGGTCTTGGCCATTGTGAAGTTTGGAGTGTGACTGTTTGAGGTTGTGGACAGGTGTATTTTATACTGATAACAAGTTCAAACAGGTGCCATTAATACAGGTAACGAGTGGAGGACAGAGGAGCCTCTTAAAGAAGAAGTTACAGGTCTGTGAGAGCCAGAAATCTTGCTTGTTTGTAGGTGACCAATTACTTATTTTCCACCATAATTTGCAAATAAATTCATTAAAAATCCTACAATGGGATTTTCTGGATTTTTTTTCCTCAATTTGTCTGTCATAGTTGACGTGTACCTATGATGAAAATTACAGGCCTCTCTCATCTTTTTAAGTGGGAGAACTTGCACAATTGGTGGCTGACTAAATAGTTTTTTTCCCCACTGTATATAAAGCAGGCAGACAGGCATCGAGGCATTCCGTTCTGTTTGATTGAACGTTAGAATGGGCAAAACGAGTGACCTAAGCGACTTTGAGCGTTGTATGATTGTCGGTTCCAGTCGGGCCGGATCCCATGTCTCAGAAACAGACGTCCACCTGGGCTTTTCACCACGACAGTGTCTAGCGTTTACCGAGAATGGTTGGACAAACTAAAAATATCCAGTCAGCGGCAGTCCTGTGGGTGAAAACAGCTTGTTGACGAGAGAGGTCGTAGGAGACGGGCAAGAATCGTGCAAGTTAATAGGTGGGCCAAAAACAGACAAATAACAGCGCGGTACAACAGCTGTGTACAGATCGGCATCTCGGAACGCACAACTCATCGATCATTGTCACGGATGGGTTATTGCAGCAGACGACCACACCGGGTTCCACTCCTATCAGCCTAAAACAAGAAGAATCGTCTCCAGTGGGAACACCATCACCAACACTGGACAACTGAGGAGTGCAAAAACATCTCTTGGTCCGACAAATCCTGGTTCCTGTTGCATCATGCTGATGGCAGAGTCAGGATTTGTCATAAGCAGCATGAGTCCATGGCCCCATCCTGCCTGGTGTCAACGGTACAGGCTGGTGGTGGTGGTGTACTGGTGTGGGGAATATTTTCCTGGCACGTTAGGTCCTTTGATAACAATTGAGCAACAAACGTTTATGACATTTTGCAGAATCCTTCAGGCTGTTCTGGAGGCAAAGGGGGGTCCGACCAGGTACTAAATGGGTGTACCTAATAAATTGGCCACTGAGTGTATACGTACGTGTGGTACCTGTTTGATATTGGGGGCTTTCTGCAATGTGCTTTTGTATGTATGATTGCTGTATAAGTGAGTTAGCTAGCATGCTCTAGATGTAATGTCTGTTATTGCTGTATAAGTGAGTTAGCTAGCATGCTCTAGATGTAATGTCTGTTATTGCTGTATAAGTGAGTTAGCTAGCATGCTCTAGATGTAATGTCTGTTATTGCTGTATAAGTGAGTTAGCTAGCATGCTCTAGACGTAATGTCTGTTATTGCTGTATAAGTGAGTTAGCTAGCATGCTCTAGACGTAATGTCTGTTATTGCTGTATAAGTGAGTTAGCTAGCATGCTCTAGACGTAATGTCTGTTATTGCTGTATAAGTGAGTTAGCTAGCATGCTCTAGATGTAATGTCTGTTATTGCTGTATAAGTGAGTTAGCTAGCATGCTCTAGATGTAATGTCTGTTATTGCTGTATAAGTGAGTTAGCTAGCATGCTCTAGATGTAATGTATGTTATTGCTGTATAAGTGAGTTAGCTAGCATGCTCTAGATGTAATGTCTGTTATTGCTGTATAAGTGAGTTAGCTAGCATGCTCTAGATGTAATGTCTGTTATTGCTGTATAAGTGAGATAGCTAGCATGCTCTAGATGTAATGTCTGTTATTGCTGTATAAGTGAGTTAGCTAGCATGCTCTAGATGTAATGTCTGTTATTGCTGTATAAGTGAGTTAGCTAGCATGCTCTAGACGTAATGTCTGTTATTGCTGTATAAGTGAGTTAGCTAGCATGCGCTAGATGTAATGTCTGTTATTGCTGTATAAGTGAGTTAGCTAGCATGCTCTAGATGTAATGTCTGTTATTGCTGTATAAGTGAGTTAGCTAGCATGCTCTAGACGTAATGTCTGTTATTGCTGTATAAGTGAGTTAGCTAGCATGCTCTAGACGTAATGTCTGTTATTGCTGTATAAGTGAGTTAGCTAGCATGCTCTAGATGTAATGTCTGTTATTGCTGTATACGTGAGTTAGCTAGCATGCGCTAGATGTAATGGCCGCATTAGCTAATACAGAGTTGTTGTTACAGATTCATGCTATCGACAGCCATCAACATCATTGAGCCCTGCACATCTATATAACAGTGGCAGGTAGCCTAGCGGTTAGAGTGAAACCAAAAGTGACAAATCTGTCAATGTGCCCTTGAGCAAGGCACTTAACCCTAATTAGCTCCAGGGGCACCGTACTGCTATGGCTGATCCTGTAAAACAACCCATTTCACAGCACCTATCCAGTGGATGTGACAGTAAAACATCTATTAGTGGAGGCTGGTGGGAGGAGCTATAGGAGGATGGGCTCATTGTAATGGCTGGAATGGATTACATCGAATGTATCAAACATATGGAAACCACATGTTTGACTCTGTTCCATTTATCCATTCTCATATATATATAAATATATATATATATATATATATATATATATATATATATATATATATATACACTACCAGTCAAACGTTTCAGAACACCTACTCATTCAAGGGTTTTTCTTTATTTTTACTATTTTCTACATTGTAGAATAATAGTGAAGACATCAGAACTATGAAATAACACATATGGAATCATGTAGTAACCAAAAAAGTGTTAAACAAATCAAAATATATTTTATATTTGAGATTCTTCAAATAGCCACCTTTGCCTTGATGACAGCTTTGCACACTCTTGGCATTCTCTCAACCAGCTTCATGAGGTAGTCACCTGGAATGCGTTTCAATTAACAGGTGTGCCTTCTTAAAAGTTAATTTGTGGAATTTCTTTCCTTCTTAATGTGTTTGAGCCATTCAGTTGTGTTGTGACAAGGTGGGGGGGGGGGGGGGGGGGGGGGGGGGGGGTTGGTAAAAGACCAAGTCCATATTATGGCAAGAACAGCTCAAATAAGCAAAGAGAAACGACAGTCCATCATTACTTTAAGACATGAACGTCAGTCAATCCGGAAAATTTCAAGAACTTTGACAGTTTCTTCAAGTGCAGTCGCAAAAACCATCAAGCGCTATGATGAAACTGGCTCTCATGAGGACCACCACAGGAATGGAAGACCCAGAGTTACCTCTGCTGCCCAAAAATTGCAGCCCAAAAGAATGCTTCACAGAGTTTAATTAACAGACACATATCAACATCAACTGTTCAGAGGAGACTGTATGAATCAGACCTTCATGGTCGAATTGCTGCAAAGAAACCACTACTAAAGGACACCAATAAGAAGAAGAGACTTGCTTGGGCCAAGAAACATGAGCAATGGACATTAGACCGGCGGTAATTAGTCCTTTGGTCTGGAGTCCAAATAAGAGATTTTTGGTTCCAACCGCCGTGTCTTTGTGAGACGCAGAGTAGGTGAACGGATGATCTCCGCATCTGTATTTCCCATCGTAAAGCATGGAGGGGGAAGTGTTATGGTGTTGGGGTGATTTGCTGGTGACACTGTCTGTGATTTATTTAGAATGCAAGGCACACTTAACCAGCATGGCTACCACAGCATTCTGCAGCGATACGCCATCCCATCTGGTTTGGGTTTAGTGGGACATATCATTTGTTTTTCAACAGGACAATGACCCAACACACCTCCAGGCTGTGTAAGGGCTATTTGACCAAGAAGTAAAGTGATGGAGTGCTGCATCAGATGACCTGGCCTCCATAATCCCCCGACCTCAACCCAATTGAGATGGTTTGGGATGAGTCGGAACGCAGAGTGAAGGAAAAGCAGCCAACAAGTGCTCAGCATATGTGGGAACTCCTTCAAGACTGTTGGAAAAGCATTCCAGGTGAAGCTGGTTGAGAGAATGCCAAGAGTGTGCAAAGCTGTCATCAAGCCAAAGGGTGGCTATTTGAAGAATCTCAAATATAAAATATATTTTGATTTGTTTAACACTTTTTTGGTTACTAAATGATTCCATATGTATTATTCTACAATGTAGAAAATAGTAAAAATAAAGAAAAACCCTTGAATGAGCAGGTGTTCTAAAACTTTTGACCGGTAGTGTATATAACATGTATATATACAGTGGGGGAAAAAAGTATTTAGTCAGCCACCAATTGTGCAAGTTCTCCCACTTAAAAAGATGAGAGAGGCCTGTAATTTTCATCATAGGTACATGTCAACTATGACAGACAAATTGAGAAAAAGAAATCCAGAAAATCACATTGTAGGATTTTTAATGAATTTATTTGCAAATTATGGTGGAAAATAAGTATTTGGTCACTTACAAACAAGCAAGATTTCTGGCTCTCACAGACCTGTAACTTCTTCTTTAAGAGGCTCCTCTGTCCTCCACTCATTACCTGTATTAATGGCACCTGTTTGAACTTGTTATCAGTATAAAAGACACCTGTCCACAACCTCAAACAGTCACACTCCAAACTCCACTATGGCCAAGACCAAAGAGCTGTCAAAGGACACCAGAAACAAAATTGTAGACCTGCACCAGGCTGGGAAGACTGAATCTGCAATAGGTAAGCAGCTTGGTTTGAAGAAATCAACTGTGGGAGCAATTATTAGGAAATGGAAGACATACAAGACCACTGATAATCTCCCTCGATCTGGGGCTCCACGCAAGATCTCACCCCGTGGGGTCAAAATGATCACAAGAACGGTGAGCAAAAATCCCAGAACCACACGGGGGGACCTAGTGAATGACCTACAGAGAGCTGGGACCAAAGTAACAAAGCCTACCATCAGTAACACACTACGCCGCCAGGGACTCAAATCCTGCAGTGCAAGACGTGTCCCCCTGCTTAAGCCAGTACATGTCCAGGCCCGTCTGAAGTTTGCTAGAGTGCATTTGGATGATCCAGAAGAGGATTGGGAGAATGTCATATGGTCAGATGAAACCAAAATATAACTTTTTGGTAAAAACTCAACTCGTCGTGTTTGGAGGACAAAGAATGCTGAGTTGCATCCAAAGAACACCATACCTACTGTGAAGCATGGGGGTGGAAACATCATGCTTTGGAGCTGTTTTTCTGCAAAGCGACAAGGACGACTGATCCGTGTAAAGGAAAGAATGAATGGGGCCATGTATCGTGAGATTTTGAGTGAAAACCTCCTTCCATCAGCAAGGGCATTGAAGATGAAACGTGGCTGGGTCTTTTCGCATGACAATGAACCCAAACACACCGCCCGGGCAACGAAGGAGTGGCTTCGTAAGAAGCATTTCAAGGTCCTGGAGTGGCCTAGCCAGTCTCCAGACCTCAACCCCATAGAAAATCTTTGGAGGGAGTTGAAAGTCCGTGTTGCCCAGCGACAGCCCCAAAACATCACTGCTCTAGAAGAGATCTGCATGGAGGAATGGGCCAAAATACCAGCAACAGTGTGTGAAAACCTTGTGAAGACTTACAGAAAACGTTTGACCTGTGTCATTGCCAACAAAGGGTATTTAACAAAGTATTGAGAAACTTTTGTTATTGACCAAATACTTATTTTCCACCATAATTTGCAAATAAATTCATTAAAAATGATACAATGTGATTTTCTGGATTTTTTTTTCTCATTTTGTCTGTCATAGTTGACGTGTACCTATGATGAAAATTACAGGCCTCTCTCATCTTTTTAAGTGGGAGAACTTGCACAATTGGTGGCTGACTAAATACTTTTTTGCCCCACTGTATATATATCTTTATTGTTTTTGCTGTTTCCTCTCTACTGTCAGGTATTTACACATCGTATTTTGTCATATTTTTGTTATTGTGATCAATGATGATAAAAGACCCAGTCTGATATTAATATGCAAGTGATTCATGCTATCGACAGCCATCAACATCACTGAGCCCTGCACATCTAATGTGCTGTTTGCTATCTATTGTCAGAAAATAAACTACTGGTGAACTGGGACCGGTGGTTGGTGTTCCTTTCTATATTACACAACGCAAGAGAGATGAAACCTACAGTTCATGTGTGCAGTTAGCAGGCTTGTCCATGCGGTGGCCCTCTTTCAGCAGTTTGAACAGCTCCTCGACAGGGATGCCGGGGTACGGGGACCCCCCCAGGGTGAAGATCTCCCAGAGCAGCACCCCATAGGACCACCTGGAGAGAGGGAGGGAGGGAGGGAGCACAGGTCAGAGGTCAAAGAGCACTGAAGCAGTAACATGGTTCAGCTGTTGTCTTGATTTTATATTCATATCTTATTAAATGCATCCCAACAAGCCTTAACTCAACTCCACATACTGGTCGCAGCGTTATTAAATGCATCCCTCACAACAAGCCTTAACTCAACTCCACATACTGGTCGCAGTGTTATTAAATGCATCCCTCCCAAGAAGCCTTAACTCAACTCCACATACTGGTCACAGTGTTATTAAATGCATCCCTCCCAACAAGCCTTAACTCAACTCCACATACTGGTCACAGTGTTGACTGAAGTTACATGTAGGTCACAGTACACGTGCATAGGGAATGGATTCATGAACTTCATTGACGAAAAGATCATGATCATTAGAAAGCAAATTACGGACTCCTCTTTGAATCTGCATATTTCTCCAAAGCTCAGCTGTCCTGAGTCTGCAGTGAACTGCCAGGACCTAGGATCAATGGAGACACTCAAGTTTTTTAATACTGTATCTCTCGACACATTCATGAAAATAGTCATGGCCTCTAAACCTTCAAGCTGCATACTGGACCCTATTCCAACTAAACTACTGAAAGAGCTACTTCCTGTGCTTGGCCCTCCTATGTTGAACATAATAAACGGCTCCCTATCCACTGGATGTGAACCAAACTCACTAAAGTGGCAGTAATAAAGCCTCTCTTGAAAAACCCAAACCGTGACCCGGAAAATGTAAAGAACTAAATCGGCCTATATCGAATCTCTCATTCCACTCAATTTTTTTTGAAAAAGCTGTTGTGCAGCAACTCACTGCCTTCCTGAAGACAAACAATGCATAAGAAATCCTTCAGTCTGGTTTTAGACCCCATCACTGCACTCGTGAAGGTGGTAAATGACCTTTTAATGGCGTTAGACCAAGGCTCTGCATCTGTCCTCATGCTCCTAGACCTTAGTGCTGCTTTTGACACCATCGATCACCACATTCTTTTGGAGAGATTGGAAACCCTAATTGGTCTACACGGACAAGTTCTTGCCTGGTTTAGATCTTATCTGTCGGAAAGATATCAGTTAGTCTCTGTGGATGGTTTGTCCTCTGACAAATCAATAGTATGTTTCGGTGTTCCTCAAGGTTCCGTTTTAGGACCACTATTGTTTTCACTACATATTCTACCTCTTGGTGATGTCATTCGGAAACACAATGTCAACTTTCACAGCTGTACATTTTGATGAAACATGGTGAAGCCCCAAAATGTCCTACACTGGAAGCCTGTGTTTCAGACATAAGGAAGTGGATGGCGGCAAATATTTTACTTTTAAACTCGGACAAAACAGACATGCTAGTTCTAGGTCCCAAGAAACAAAGAGATCTGCTGTTGGATCTGACAGTTAATGTTGATGGTTGTAAAGTCGTCTCAAATAAAACTGTGAAGGACCTCGGCGTAACTCTGGACCCTGATCTCTCTTTTGACAAACATATCAAGAATATTTAAAGGACAGCTTTTTTCCATCTTTGTAACATTGCAAAAATCTGAAACTTTTTGCAGAAAAGCTAATCCATGCTTTTGTCACTTCTAGATTAGACTACTGCAATGCTCTACTCTCCGGCTACCCGGATAAAGCACTAAATAAACTTCAGTTAGTGCTAAACACGGCTGCTAGAATCTTGACTATACTCAGCCTTGTCTCAGGATAGTAGGTTGGTGGTCTGTTGATATCCCTCTGGTGGTGTGGGGGCTGTGCTTTGGCAAAGTGGGTGGGGTTATATCCTGCCTGGTTGGCCCTGTCCGGGGGTCACAGTGTTCCCCCAACCCCCCCCTGTCTCAGCCTCCAGTATCTATGCTGTAATATTCTATATGCCGGGGGGCTAGGGTCAGTCTGTTATATCTGGTGTTATTATCCTGTCTTATCCGGTGTCCTGTGTGAATTTAAGTATGCTCCCTCAAATTCTCTCTCTCTCCCTCTCATCCTGGAGGACCTGAGCCCTGGGACCATGCCTCAGGACTACCTGGCCTGATGACTCCTGGCTGTCTCTCCCCCTCTCCTCCCAGAGGACCTGAGCCCTAGGACCATGCCTCAGGACTACCTGGCCTGATGACTCCTGGCTGTCCCCAGTCCACCTGGTCGTGCTGCTGCTCCAGTTTCCACTGTTCTGCCTGCGGCTATAGAACCCTGACCTGTTCAGACTACCTGCTACCTTGTCCCAGACCTGCTGTTTACAACTCTCTCTCTCTCTCTACTGCACCTGCTGTCTCGACCTCTAAATGCCCGGCTATGAAAAGCCAAGTGACATTTACTCCTGATGTACTGACCTGTTGCAACCACTGATTATTATTTGACCCTTCTGGTCATCTATGAATGTTTGAACATCTTGAAGCATTTCACGGTAAGGTCTACATCTGTTGTATTCGGCGCACGTGACAAATAAAATGTGATTTGATTTTAAGAATAATCTGGCCTTAATGGCCATGTACTGTTATAATCTCCACCCGGTACAGCCAGAAGGGGACTGGCCACCCCTCAGAGCCTGGTTCCTCTCTAGGTCTCTTCCTAGGTTTCTGCCTTTCTAGGGAGTTTTTCCTAGCCACCGTGCTTCTACATCTGTATTGCTTGCTGTTTTGGAGTTTTAGGCTGGGTTTCTGTATAGCACTCAGTGACATCTGCTGATGTAAAAAGGGCTTCATAAATACATTTGATTGATTGATTGATACAACAGGACTGATACAACAGGACTGAGATAAATAAATGTATATTCACACGCAGGAATGTTTTGATGGTAATTGAGGCTAAGTCATGATATTACAACACATTCCTACTGTCCTGCGTATCGCTCTACATGAGCAGACCAGACCTACTGTGTGGCTGGCTGTGTCAACTTACACATCGCTCTGGTGCGTGTAGATGCGGTCGAACAGAGCCTCTGGTGCCATCCATTTCACGGGCAGACGACCCTGCAACAACACACAGACAACAGAACAGCTGTGTCAGCACGACGAATCAAAACACACAGAAAATACATAACAGATAAACCACTCACACCCACACCCCCCAATCACAGTCTTACCCATAACAGAAAGGAAACACCCCCCAATCACAGTCTTACCCATAACAGAAAGGAAACACCCCCCAATCACTGTCTTACCCATAACAGAAAGGAAACACCCCCCAATCACAGTCTTACCCATAACAGAAAGGAAACACCCCCCAATCACTGTCTTACCCATAACAGAAAGGAAACACCCCCCAATCACTGTCTTACCCATAACAGAAAGGAAACACCCCCCAATCACTGTCTTACCCATAACAGAAAGGACACACCCCCCATACTAACCCAACCTATTGACCCCTTCCATCAGCAGACAGTGACTACTAACCCTAACCCAACCTATTGACCCCTTCCATCAGCAGACAGTGACTACTAACCCTAACCCAACCTATTGACCAGGCCCTTCCATCAGCAGACAGTGACTACTAACCCTAACCCAACCTATTGACCCCTTCCATCAGCAGACAGTGACTACTAACCCTAACCCAACCTATTGACCAGGCCCTTCCATCAGCAGACAGTGACTACTAACCCTAACCCAACCTATTGACCAGGCCCTTCCATCAGCAGACAGTGACTACTAACCCTAACCCAACCTATTGACCCCTTCCATCAGCAGACAGTGACTACTAACCCTAACCCAACCTATTGACCAGGCCCTTCCATCAGCAGAACCCATAGGACTGCCCAATACTGAAGTCTTAGTCCAATCGAGTTTTAAGACTCACGTTGGTAGTCTTCTTGTAGTAATCTATGTTGTGCACATCTCTGGCCAGACCGAAGTCTGCGATCTTCATCACGTTGTCCTCAGTTACCAGGACGTTCCTGGCTGCCAGATCTCTATGGATACACTGAGGAAGAGGAACCAATTAGTCAGGCTAAATACACTGGACTGGACTTGACTGGACTGGACTGGACTGGACTAGACTAGACTGGACTAGACTAGACTAGACTAGACTAGACTAGACTAGACTAGACTAGACTAGACTGGACTGGACTGGACTGGACTGGACTGGACTGGACTGGACTGGACTGGACTGGACTGGACTGTATTATACCATACTGTAGCATATAGACCAGATATAATCCGAACTAGGGTTGCAAAATTCCGGTAGCTTTCCCAAAATTCCAAGGTTTTCCAGAAATCCCGGTTGGAAGATTCCCGGAATCAGAAGGGAATAAGCAGCGAATCCAGAATTCTCCAACCAGGATTTCTAGAAACCCTGGGAATTTTGGAAAGTAAAGATTTTTGCAACCCTACTATGACCAGTATGCCACCCACCTTCTGTGAGGCCAGGTACTCCATGCCTCGTGCCACCTGGTAGGCACAGGACACCAGGTCTTTAAAGGTGAGCTGCTCGTCAGGGATCTTACAGGTGTCGAAGGAGTAGTCCATCCCCGGGGGCCGACGGGCTCTCAGGTACTCCCTCAGGTTCCCTTTAGACGCATACTCCACCAGCACGTACAGGGGACCTGGGGAATATATATACTGTATTTATACTTTATACCAACCTTAACCCTGTTAACTCTAACCCCTAAACCCTAACCCTGTTAACTCTAATCCCTAAACCCTAACCCTGTTAACTCTAATCCCTAACCCCTGTTAACTCTAACCCCTAACCCTGTTAACTCTAACCCTAACCCTGTTAACTCTAATCCCTAACCCTGTTAACTATAACCCCTAACCCTGTTAACGCTAACCCCTAAACCCTAACCCTGTTAACTCTAACCCCTAACCCTGTTAACTCTAACCCTAACCCTGTTAACTCTAACCCCTAACCCTGTTAACTCTAACCCCTAACCCCTAACCCTGTTAACTTTAACCCCTAACCCTGTTAACTCTAACCCCTAACCCCTAACCCTGTTAACTCTAACCCCTAACCCTGTTAACTCTAACCCCTAACCCCTAACCCTGTTAACTTTAACCCCTAACCCTGTTAACTCTAACCCCTAACCCTAACCCTGTTAACTCTAACCCCTAACCCTGTTAACTCTAACCCCTAACCCTGTTAACTCTAACCCCTAACCCTGTTAACTCTAACCCCTAACCCTGTTAACTCTAACCCCTAACCCCTAACCCTGTTAACTTTAACCCCTAACCCTGTTAACTCTAACCCCTAACCCCTAACCCTGTTAACTCTAACCCCTAACCCTAACCCTGTTAACTCTAACCCCTAACCCTGTTAACTCTAACCCCTAACCCCTAACCCTGTTAACTTTAACCCCTAACCCTGTTAACTCTAACCCCTAACCCCTAACCCTGTTAACTCTAACCCCTAACCCCTAACCCTGTTAACTCTAACCACTAACCCTAACTCTGTTAACTCTAACCACTAACCCTAACTCTGTTAACTCTAACCCCGGATGACTATGTGATCACGCTCTCCGTAGCCGATGTGAGTAAGACTTTTAAGCAGGTCAACATTCACAAGGCCGCAGGGCCAGACGGATTACCAGGACGTGTACTCCGAGCATGTGCTGACCAACTGGCAAGTGTCTTCACTGACATTTTCAACATGTCCCTGACTGAGTCTGTAATACCAACATGTTTCAAGCAGACCACCATAGTCCCCGTGCCCAAGGACACTAAGATAACCTGCCTAAATGACTACCGACCCGTATCACTGACGTCTGTAGCCATGAAGTGCTTTGAAAGGCTGGTCATGGCTCACATCAACACCATTATCCCAGAAAATCTAGACCCACTCCAATTTGCATACCGCCCCAACAGATCCACAGATGATGCCATCTCTATTGCACTCCACACTGCCCTTTCCCACCTGGACAAGAGGAACACCTACGTGAGAATGCTATTCATTGACTACAGCTCAGCATTCAACACCATAGTGCCCTCAAAGCTCATCACTAAGCTAAGGATCCTGGGACTAAACACCTCCCCCTGCAACTGGATCCTGGACTTCCTGACGGGCCGCCCCCCAGGTGGTAAGGGTAGGTAACAACACATCTGCCACACTGATCCTCAACACGGGGGCCCCTCAGGGGTGCGTGCTCAGTCCCCTCCTGTACTCCCTGTTCACCTATGACTGCATGGCCAGGCACCACTCCAACACCATCATTAAGTTTGTCGACGACACAACAGTGGTAGGCCTGATCACCAACAACGATGAGACAGCCTATAGGGAGGAGGTCAGAGACCTGGCCGTGTGGTGCCAGGATAACAACCTCTCCCTCAACGTGACCAAGACAAAGGAGATGATTGTGGACTACAGGAAAAAAAAGAGGACTGAGCACGCCCCCATTCTCATCGACGGGGCTGTAGTGGAACCGGTTGAGAGCTTCAAGTTCCTTGGTGTCCACATCACCAACGAACTATCATGGTCCAAACACACCAAGACAGTCGTGAAGAGGGCACGACAAAGCCTATTCCCCCTCAGGAGACTGAAAAGATTCGGCATGGGGTCCTCAGATCCTCAAAAGGTTCTACAACTGCACCATCGAGAGCATCCTGACTGGTTGCATCACCGCCTGGTATGGCAACTGCTTGGCCTCCGACCGCAAGGCACTACAGAGGGTAGTGCGTACGGCCCAGTACATCACTGGGGCCAAGCTTCCTGCCATCCAGGACCTCTATACCAGGCGGTGTCAGAGGAAGGCCCTCAAAATTGTCAAAGACTCCAGCCACCCTAGTCATAGACTGTTCTCTCTGCTACCGCACGGCAAGCGGTACCGGAGTGCCAAGTCTAGGTCCAAAAGACTTCTCAACAGCTTCTACCCCCAAGCCATAAGACTCCTGAACAGCTAATCATGGCTACCCGGACTATTTGCACTGCCCCCCCACCCCATCCTTTTTACGCTGCTGCTACTCTGTTAAGTATTTATGCATAGTCACTTTAACTCTACCCACATGTGCATATTACTTCAACTACCTCAACTAGCCGGTGCCCCCGCTCATTGACTCTGCACCGGTACCCCCCTGTATACAGTGGGGGAAAAAAGTATTTAGTCAGCCACCAATTGTGCAAGTTCTCCCACTTAAAAAGATGAGAGACCTGTAATTTTCATCATAGGTACACGTCAACTATGACAGACAAAATGAGATTTTTTTTCTCCAGAAAATCACATTGTAGGATTTTGAATAAATTTATTTGCAAATTATGGTGGAAAATAAGTATTTGGTCAATAACAAAAGTTTCTCAATACTTTGTTATATACCCTTTGTTGGCAATGACACAGGTCAAACGTTTTCTGTAAGTCTTCACAAGGTTTTCACACACTGTTGCTGGTATTTTGGCCCATTCCTCCATGCAGATCTCCTCTAGAGCAGTGATGTTTTGGGGCTGTCGCTGGGCAACACGGACTTTCAACTCCCACCAAAGATTTTCTATGGGGTTGAGATCTGGAGACTGGCTAGGCCACTCCAGGACCTTGAAATGCTTCTTACGAAGCCACTCCTTCGTTGCCCGGGCGGTGTGTTTGGGATCATTGTCATGCTGAAAGACCCAGCCACGTTTCATCTTCAATGCCCTTGCTGATGGAAGGAGGTTTTCACTCAAAATCTCACGATACATGGCCCCATTCATTCTTTCCTTTACACGGATCAGTCGTCCTGGTCCCTTTGCAGAAAAACAGCCCCAAAGCATGATGTTTCCACCCCCATGCTTCACAGTAGGTATGGTGTTCTTTGGATGCAACTCAGCATTCTTTGTCCTCCAAACACGACGAGTTGAGTTTTTACCAAAAAGTTATTTTGGTTTCATCTGACCATATGACATTCTCCCAATCCTCTTCTGGATCATCCAAATGCACTCTAGCAAACTTCAGACGGGCCTGGACATGTACTGGCTTAAGCAGGGGGACACGTCTGGCGCTGCAGGATTTGAGTCCCTGGCGGCATAGTGTGTTACTGATGGTAGGCTTTGTTACTTTGGTCCCAGCTCTCTGCAGGTCATTCACAACATTTACATTTACATTTTAGTCATTTAGCAGACGCTCTTATCCAGAGCGACTTACAGTTAGTGAGTGCATACATTGTATTTTTCATACTGGGCCCCCGTGTGGTTCTGGGATTTTTGCTCACCGTTCTTGTGATCATTTTGACCCCACGGGGTGAGATCTTGCGTGGAGCCCCAGATCGAGGGAGATTATCAGTGGTCTTGTATGTCTTCCATTTCCTAATAATTGCTCCCACAGTTGATTTCTTCAAACCAAGCTGCTTACCTATTGCAGATTCAGTCTTCCCAGCCTGGTGCAGGTCAACAATTTTGTTTCTGGTGTCCTTTGACAGCTCTTTGGTCTTGGCCATAGTGGAGTTTGGAGAGTTTGTGGACAGGTGTCTTTTATACTGATAACAAGTTCAAACAGGTGCCATTAATACAGGTAATGAGTGGAGGACAGAGGAGCCTCTTAAATAAGAAGTTACAGGTCTGTGAGAGCCAGAAATCTTGCTTGTTTGTAGGTGACCAAATAGTTATTTTCCACCATAATTTGCAAATAAATTCATTAAAAATCCTACAATGTGATTTTCTGGATTTTTTTTCTTCTAAATTTGTCTGTCATAGTTGACGTGTACCTATGATGAAAATTACAGGCCTCTCTCATCTTTTTAAGTGGGATAACTTGCACAACTGGTGGCTGACTAAATACTTTTTTCCCCACTGTATATAGCCTCCCTACTGTTATTTTATTTTACTTCTGCTCTTTTTTACTCAACACTTTTTTGTTGTTGTTTTATTTTACTTTTTTATTAAAAATAAATGCACTGTTGGTTAAGGGCTTGTAAGTAAGCATTTCACTGTAATGTCTGCACTAGTTGTATTCGGCGCATGTGGCCAATAAAATTTGATTTGATTTGATTTTAACCCCTAACCCTGTTAACTCTAACCGTGCTAACTCTAACCCCTAACCCTGTTAACTCTAACCCCTAACCCCTAACCCTGTTAACTCTAACCATGTTAACTCTAACCCCTAACCCTGTTAACTCTAACCCCTAACCCCTAACCCTGTTAACTCTAACCCCTATCCCTGTTAACTCTAACCCCTAACCCCTAACCCTGTTAACTCTAACCCCTATCCCTGTTAACTCTAACCCCTAACCCCTAACCCTATTAACTATAACCCCTAACCCCTAACCCTGTTAACTCTAACCCCTAACCCCTAACCCTGTTAACTATAACCCCTAACCCTGTTAACTCTAACCCCTAACCCTGTTAACTCTAACCCCTAACCCTGTTAACTCTAACCCCTAACCCTAACCCTATTAACTATAACCCCTAACCCCTAACCCTGTTAACTCTAACCCCTAACCACTAACCTTGTTAACCCTAACCCCTAACCCTGTTAACTCTAACCCCTAACCCTGTTAACTCTAACCCCTAACCCCTAACCCTGTTAACTCTAACCCTGTTAACCCTAACCCCTAACCCTGTTAACTCTAACCCCTAACCCCTAACCCTGTTAACTCTAACCCCTAACCCCTAACCCCTAACCCTGTTAACTCTAACCCCTAATCCTGTTAACTCTAAACCCTAACCCTATTAACTATAACCCCTAACCCCTAACCCTGTTAACTCTAACCCCTAACCCCTAACCCTGTTAACTCTAACCCCTAACCCTGTTAACTCTAACCCCTAACCCTGTTAACTCTAACCCCTAACCCTGTTAACTCTAACCCCTAACCCTGTTAACTCTAACCCCTAACCCTGTTAACTCTAACCCCTAATCCTGTTAACTCTAACCCCTAACCCTGTTAACTCTAACCCCTAACCCTGTTAACTCTTACCCCTAACCCTAACCCTGTTAACTCTAACCCCTAACCCTGTTAACTCTAACCCCTAACCCTGTTAACTCTAACCCCTAACCCTGTTAACTCTAACCCCTAATCCTGTTAACTCTAACCCCTAACCCTGTTAACTCTAACCTTGTTAACTCTAACCCTGTTAACTCTAACCCCTAACCCTGTTAACTCTAACCCTGTTAACTCTAACCCTGTTAACTCTAACCCCTAACCCTGTTAACTCTAACCCCTAACCCTGTTAACTCTAACCCCTAACCCTGTTAACTCTAACCCCTAATCCTGTTAACTCTAACCCCTAACCCTGTTAACTCTAACCCCTAACCCTGTTAACTCTAACCCCTAACCCTGTTAACTCTAACCCCTAACCCTGTTAACTCTAACCCTGTTAACTCTAACCTTGTTAACTCTAACCCTGTTAACTCTAACCCCTAACCCTGTTAACTCTAACCCTGTTAACTCTAACCTTGTTAACTCTAACCCTGTTAACTCTAACCCTACCTGTTAACTCTAACCCTGTTAACTCTAACCCCTAACCCTGTTAACTCTAACCCTGTTAACTCTAACCCTGTTAACTCTAACCTTGTTAACTCTAACCCCTAACCCTGTTAACTCTAACCCCTAACCCTGTTAACTCTAACCTTGTTAACTCTAACCCTGTTAACTCTAACCCTGTTAACTCTAACCCCTAACCCTGTTAACTCTAACCCTGTTAACTCTAACCCCTAACCCTGTTAACTCTAACCCCTAACCCTGTTAACTCTAACCCCTAACCCTGTTAACTCTAACCCCTAACCCTGTTAACTTTAACCCCTAACCCTGTTAACTCTAACCCCTAACCCCTAACCCTGTTAACTCTAACCCCTAATCCTGTTAACTCTAACCCCTAACCCTGTTAACTCTAACCCTGTTAACTCTAACCCTGTTAACTCTAACCCCTAACCCTGTTAACTCTAACCCCTAACCCTGTTAACTCTAACCCTGTTAACTCTAACCCTGTTAACTCTAACCTTGTTAACTCTAACCCTGTTAACTCTAACCCCTAACCCTGTTAACTCTAACCCTGTTAACTCTAACCCCAACCCTCAGGTTCCCTTTAAAGGCATACTACACCAGAACATACAGGGATCCTGTGAGGGTACCAGTGGAGGCTGCAGAGGGGAGGACAGCTCATAGTCATGGAATATTATCCAACACATGGTTTTCATGTACCATTCCATTTCACTCCACTCCAGCCATTATTATGAGCCGACCTCCCCTGGAGGATACATAGTCACTCAGTAAATACATCTCTGTCTTTATATGGATAATGGTTAACAGTATAATGCCCTCTTTGTTAAATATAATATGCCATTTAGCAGACACTTTTATCCAAAGCGACTTACAGTCATGTGCGCATACATTTTTACGTATGGGTGGTCCCGGGGATCGAACCCACTACCCTGGCGTTACAAGCGCCATGCTCTACCAGCTGAGCTACAGAGGACCAGAGGGTTAGGGGTTAGGGGTTAGGGGTTAGGGGTTAGTCTAGTAAGTTCAGAGGACCACTGAGCTGTTACAGTATGTCAGGGTCATACGCTCTGCATTCCTCTGAACTTACCTTCCTGTGTACATGCTCCCAGCAGGTTGTAACTTACCTTCCTGTGTACATGCTCCCAGCAGGTTGTAACTTACCTTCCTGTGTACATGCTCCCAGCAGGTTGTAACTTACCTTCCTGTGTACATGCTCCCAGCAGGTTGTAACTTACCTTCCTGTGTACATGCTCCCAGCAGGTTGTAACTTACCTTCCTGTGTACATGCTCCCAGCAGGTTGAGGATGTTTTTGTGTTTTCCAATCATCTTCATCATCTCCATCTCTGAGACCAGGTCTGACAGGTCCTTATCTGTGGCGTTGTCTGATGGAGAGAGAGGGGGACATACAGACAGAGGGAGAGAGAGAGGACATACAGACAGAGGGAGAGAGCGGGGGACAGACAGACAGACGGAGGGAGAGAGAGGGGGACAGACAGACAGAGGGAGAGAGAGGGGGACATACAGACAGAGGGAGAGAGAGAGGACATACAGACAGAGGGAGAGAGAGGGGGACACACAGACAGAGGGAGAGAGCGGGGGACAGACAGACAGACGGAGGGAGAGAGAGGGGGACAGACAGACAGACAGAGGGAGAGAGAGGGGGACACACAGACAGAGGGAGAGAGAGGGGGACACACAGACAGACAGAGGGAGAGAGAGGGGGACACACAGACAGAGGGAGAGAGAGAGAGGGGGACACACAGACAGAGGGAGAGAGAGAGGGGGGGACACACAGACAGAGGGAGAGAGAGAGAGGGGGACACACAGACAGAGGGAGAGAGAGAGATGGGGACACACAGACAGAGGGAGAGAGAGAGAGGGGGACACACAGACAGAGGGAGAGAGAGAGAGGGGGACACACAGACAGAGGGAGAGAGAGAGAGGGGGACACACAGACAGAGGGATAGAGAGAGAGGGGGACACACAGACAGAGGGATAGAGAGAGAGGGGGACACACAGACAGAGGGATAGAGAGAGAGGGGGACACACAGACAGAGGGAGAGAGAGAGAGGGGGGACACACAGACAGAGGGATAGAGAGAGGGGGGGACACACAGACAGACGGAGGGAGGGAGAGGGGGACACACAGACAGAGGGAGAGAGAGAGAGGGGGACACACAGACAGAGGGAGAGAGGGAGAGGGGACAGATGGACAGACGGAGGGAGGGAGAAGAAGTCATTTGAATTCCAGATCAAGTTGTAATTTCCTGAAGAGTAGATAGACTGAGACAGTCATTCTCTATGAGGAGATAGACAGTCAGAGATAATCAGCCTCTCAATGAGGAGATAGACAGTCAGAGATAATCAGCCTCTCAATGAGGAGATAGACAGTCAGAGATAATCAGCCTCTCAATGAGGAGATAGACAGTCAGAGATAATCAGCCTCTCTATGAGGAGATAGACAGTCAGAGATAATCAGCCTCTCAATGAGGAGATAGACAGTCAGAGATAATCAGCCTCTCAATGAGGAGATAGACAGTCAGAGATAATCAGCCTCTCTATGAGGAGATAGACAGTCAGAGATAATCAGCCTCTCAATGAGGAGATAGACAGTCAGAGATAATCAGCCTCTCAATGAGGAGATAGACAGTCAGAGATAATCAGCCTCTCAATGAGGAGATAGACAGTCAGAGATAATCAGCCTCTCAATGAGGAGATAGACAGTCAGCGATAATCAGCCTCTCTATGAGGAGATAGACAGTCAGAGATAATCAGCCTCTCAATGAGGAGATAGACAGTCAGAGATAATCAGCCTCTCAATGAGGAGATAGACAGTCAGAGATAATCAGCCTCTCAATGAGGAGATAGACAGTCAGAGATAATCAGCCTCTCTATGAGGAGATAGACAGTCAGAGATAATTTGCCTCTCTATGAGGAGATAGACAGTCAGAGATAATTTGCCTCTCAATGAGGAGATAGACAGTCAGAGATAATTTGCCTCTCTATGAGGAGATAGACAGTCAGAGATAATTTGCCTCTCTATGAGGAGATAGACAGTCAGAGATACAATCGTCAGAGAAAATCGTTAAAGACTCCAACAACCCAAGCCATAGCCTAGTCACCTGACCCCTCTACATATCTACCTCCATCACTCCAGTATCCCTGTCCCCTTACCCCTATACATATCTACCTCCATCACTCCAGTATCCCTGTCCCCTTACCCCTATACATATCTACCTCCATCACTCCAGTATCCCTGTCCCCTTACCCCTATACATATCTACCTCCATCACTCCAGTATCCCTGTCCCCTTACCCCTATACATATCTACCTCCATCACTCCAGTATCCCTGTCCCCTTACCCCTATACATATCTACCTCCATCACTCCAGTATCCCTGTCCCCTTACCCCTATACATATCTACCTCCATCACTCCAGTATCCCTGTCCCCTTACCCCTATACATATCTACCTCCATCACTCCAGTATCCCTGTCCCCTTACCCCTATACATATCTACCTCCATCACTCCAGTATCCCTGTCCCCTTACCCCTATACATATCTACCTCCATCACTCCAGTATCCCTGTCCCCTTACCCCTATACATATCTACCTCTATCACTCCAGTATCCCTGTCCCCTTACCCCTATACATATCTACCTCCATCACTCCAGTATCCCTGTCCCCTTACCCCTATACATATCTACCTCCATCACTCCAGTATCCCTGTCACCTTACCCCTATACATATCTACCTCCATCACTCCAGTATCCCTGTCCCCTTACCCCTATACATATCTACCTCTATCACTCCAGTATCCCTGTCCCCTTACCCCTATACATATCTACCTCCATCACTCCAGTATCCCTGTCCCCTTACCCCTATACATATCTACCTCCATCACTCCAGTATCCCTGTCCCCTTACCCCTATACATATCTACCTCCATCACTCCAGTATCCCTGCACATTGTTAATATGTTATTAGAACTGACCCTGTATATAGTAGGCTTACTTAATTTATCGTGTTCTTCATATTTCTTAGTTTAATTTATTGTGTTTCTGTTGTACCTTGTTATTTTTAGTACTACATTGATATTGATTACTGCATTGTTGTGGTTAGAGCTGGTAAGACAAGCATTTCACTGTACTTGTGCACATAACATTAAAACTTGAAACTGAAACAACAACCTTTGAGCATCTTCACAGCGACGTTGAGGGGTTTGTTGGGTTTCTCCTTGTCGATCCCGATGGCCTCTGCCATCACCACCTGACCGAAGCAGCCTTCTCCCAGAGGTTTACCCAGCGTTAGTCTGAAACACAACCACAACTAGTTAGACTGAAACACAACCACAACTAGTTAGACTGAAACACAACCACAACACAACCACAACTAGTTAGACTGAAACACAACCACAACTAGTTAGACTGAAACACAACCACAACTAGTTAGACTGAAACACAACCACAACACAACCACAACTAGTTAGACTGAAACAACCACAACTAGTTAGACTGAAACACAACCACAACTAGTTAGACTGAAACACAACCACAACACAACCACAACTAGTTAGACTGAAACACAACCACAACTAGTTAGACTGAAACACAACCACAACACAACCACAACTAGTTAGACTGAAACACAACCACAACTAGTTAGACTGAAACACAACCACAACTAGTTAGACTGAAACACAACCACAACTAGTTAGACTGAAACACAACCACAACACAACCACAACTAGTTAGACTGAAACAACCACAACTAGTTAGACTGAAACACAACCACAACACAACCACAACTAGTTAATAATAATATAATAATATGCCATTTAGCAGACGCTTTTATCCAAAGCGACTTACAGTCATGCGTGCATACATTTTTGTGTATGGGTGGTCCCGGGGATCGAACCCACTACCTTGGCGTTACAAGTGCCGTGCTCTACCAGCTGAGCTACAGAGAACCAGTTAGTCTGAAACACAACCACAACACAACCACAACTAGTTAGACTGAAACACAACCACAACACAACCACAACTAGTTAGACTGAAACAACCACAACACAACCACAACTAGTTAGACTGAAACACAACCACAACTAGTTAGACTGAAACACAACCACAACTAGTTAGACTGAAACACAACCACAACACAACCACAACTAGTTAGACTGAAACACAACCACAACTAGTTAGACTGAAACACAACCACAACACAACCACAACTAGTTAGTCTGAAACACAACCACAACTAGTTAGACTGAAACACAACCACAACACAACCACAACTAGTTAGACTGAAACACAACCACAACTAGTTAGACTGAAACACAACCACAACACAACCACAACTAGTTAGACTGAAACACAACCACAACTAGTTAGACTGAAACACAACCACAACACAACCACAACTAGTTAGACTGAAACACAACCACAACTAGTTAGACTGAAACAACCACAACTAGTTAGACTGAAACACAACCACAACTAGTTAGACTGAAACACAACCACAACACAACCACAACTAGTTAGACTGAAACACAACCACAACTAGTTAGACTGAAACACAACCACAACTAGTTAGACTGAAACACAACCACAACACAACCACAACTAGTTAGACTGAAACACAACCACAACTAGTTAGACTGAAACACAACCACAACTAGTTAGACTGAAACACAACCACAACACAACCACAACTAGTTAGACTGAAACACAACCACAACTAGTTAGACTGAAACAACCACAACTAGTTAGACTGAAACACAACCACAACACAACCACAACTAGTTAGACTGAAACAACCACAACTAGTTAGACTGAAACACAACCACAACTAGTTAGACTGAAACACAACCACAACACAACCACAACTAGTTAATAATAATATAATAATATGCCATTTAGCAGACGCTTTTATCCAAAGCGACTTACAGTCATGCGTGCATACATTTTTGTGTATGGGTGGTCCCGGGGATCGAACCCACTACCTTGGCGTTACAAGTGCCGTGCTCTACCAGCTGAGCTACAGAGAACCAGTTAGTCTGAAACACAACCACAACACAACCACAACTAGTTAGACTGAAACACAACCACAACACAACCACAACTAGTTAGACTGAAACAACCACAACACAACCACAACTAGTTAGACTGAAACAACCACAACTAGTTAGACTGAAACACAACCACAACACAACCACAACTAGTTAGACTGAAACACAACCACAACACAACCACAACTAGTTAGACTGAAACACAACCACAACTAGTTAGACTGAAACACAACCACAACTAGTTAGACTGAAACACAACCACAACTAGTTAGACTGAAACACAACCACAACACAACCACAACTAGTTAGACTGAAACACAACCACAACACAACCACAACTAGTTAGACTGAAACACAACCACAACTAGTTAGACTGAAACACAACCACAACTAGTTAGACTGAAACACAACCACAACTAGTTAGTCTGAAACACAACCACAACACAACCACAACTAGTTAGACTGAAACACAACCACAACTAGTTAGACTGAAACACAACCACAACACAACCACAACTAGTTAGACTGAAACACAACCACAACTAGTTAGACTGAAACACAACCACAACACAACCACAACTAGTTAGACTGAAACACAACCACAACTAGTTAGACTGAAACACAACCACAACACAACCACAACACTACCACAACACAACCACAACTAGTTAGACTGAAACACAACCACAACTAGTTAGACTGAAACACAACCACAACACAACCACAACTAGTTAGACTGAAACACAACCACAACTAGTTAGACTGAAACACAACCACAACACAACCACAACTAGTTAGACTGAAACACAACCACAACTAGTTAGACTGAACAACCACAACTAGTTAGACTGAAACACAACCACAACTAGTTAGACTGAAACACAACCCACAAACACAACCACAACTAGTTAGACTGAAACACAACCACAACTAGTTAGACTGAAACACAACCACAACTAGTTAGACTGAAACACAACCACAACACAACCACAACTAGTTAGACTGAAACAACCACAACTAGTTAGACTGAAACACAACCACAACTAGTTAGACTGAAACACAACCACAACACAACCACAACTAGTTAGACTGAAACACAACCACAACTAGTTAGACTGAAACACAACCACAACTAGTTAGACTGAAACACAACCACAACACAACCACAACTAGTTAGACTGAAACACAACCACAACTAGTTAGACTGAAACACAACCACAACTAGTTAGACTGAAACACAACCACAACTAGTTAGACTGAAACACAACCACAACACAACCACAACTAGTTAGACTGAAACACAACCACAACACAACCACAACTAGTTAGACTGAAACACAACCACAACTAGTTAGACTGAAACACAACCACAACTAGTTAGACTGAAACACAACCACAACACAACCACAACTAGTTAGACTGAAACACAACCACAACTAGTTAGTCTGAAACACAACCACAACTAGTTAGACTGAAACACAACCACAACACAACCACAACTAGTTAGACTGAAACAACCACAACTAGTTAGACTGAAACACAACCACAACTAGTTAGACTGAAACACAACCACAACACAACCACAACTAGTTAGACTGAAACACAACCACAACTAGTTAGACTGAAACACAACCACAACTAGTTAGACTGAAACACAACCACAACTAGTTAGACTGAAACACAACCACAACTAGTTAGACTGAAACACAACCACAACACAACCACAACTAGTTAGACTGAAACACAACCACAACTAGTTAGACTGAAACCAACCACAACTAGTTAGACTGAAACACAACCACAACACACCACAACTAGTTAGACTGAAACACAACCACAACTAGTTAGACTGAAACACAACCAACTAGTTAGACTGAAACACAACCACAACTAGTTAGACTGAAACACAACCACAACACAACCACAACTAGTTAGACTGAAACACAACCACAACACAACCACAACTAGTTAGACTGAAACACAACCACAACTAGTTAGACTGAAACAACCACAACTAGTTAGACTGAAACCCAACCACAACTAGTTAGACTGAAACAACCACAACTAGTTAGACTGAAACACAACCACAACTAGTTAGACTGAAACAACCACAACTAGTTAGACTGAAAAACAACCACAACTAGTTAGACTGAAACACAACCACAACTAGTTAGACTGAAACAACCACAACTAGTTAGACTGAAACAACCACAACTAGTTAGACTGAAACAACCACAACTAGTTAGACTGAAACAACCACAACTAGTTAGACTGAAACACAACCACAACACAACCACAACTAGTTAGACTGAAACACAACCACAACTAGTTAGACTGAAACACAACCACAACTAGTTAGACTGAAACACAACCACAACACAACCACAACTAGTTAGACTGAAACACAACCACAACTAGTTAGACTGAAACACAACCACAACTAGTTAGACTGAAACACAACCACAACTAGTTAGACTGAAACACAACCACAACACAACCACAACTAGTTAGACTGAAACACAACCACAACTAGTTAGACTGAAACAACCACAACACAACCACAACTAGTTAGACTGAAACACAACCACAACTAGTTAGACTGAAACACAACCACAACACAACCACAACTAGTTAGTCTGAAACACAACCACAACTAGTTAGACTGAAACACAACCACAACTAGTTAGACTGAAACACAACCACAACTAGTTAGACTGAAACAACCACAACTAGTTAGACTGAAACACAACCACAACTAGTTAGACTGAAACACAACCACAACACAACCACAACTAGTTAGACTGAAACACAACCACAACTAGTTAGACTGAAACACAACCACAACACAACCACAACTAGTTAGTCTGAAACACAACCACAACTAGTTAGACTGAAACACAACCACAACACAACCACAACTAGTTAGACTGAAACACAACCACAACACAACCACAACTAGTTAGACTGAAACACAACCACAACTAGTTAGACTGAAACACAACCACAACACAACCACAACTAGTTAGACTGAAACACAACCACAACTAGTTAGACTGAAACACAACCACAACACAACCACAACTAGTTAGACTGAAACACAACCACAACTAGTTAGACTGAAACACAACCACAACTAGTTAGACTGAAACACAACCACAACTAGTTAGTCTGAAACACAACCACAACACAACCACAACTAGTTAGACTGAAACACAACCACAACTAGTTAGTCTGAAACACAACCACAACACAACCACAACTAGTTAGACTGAAACACAACCACAACTAGTTAGTCTGAAACACAACCACAACACAACCACAACTCTTATCTGGGAGATCCAAGAAAGTGATCTAATGATGTCCAAAATATTATCTGTGTATTTCAATCCTCAAAATAATTATTTCCTGCAGCAGCATTATGTAAACAACAAGTCTAAAGCCACCCAGCTGTCTCTTGGTAACAGACTGATATACTGAGTCCTACAGTGCTAGCTATGGTATTCCTCCAGGCGTTGCTAAGGTAACGGGTATCTCTCTGTCTCACCTGGTCCTAGAGAACTCCCATTTGGGGTCTGATGGAAGCTCCAGCTCTGAGACGTTGGACAGCATTGGTCCATCGCTGGACGACAGGCGTGCAATCCTGACCAATGGCGTGTTGGAGTTCATGGAGGAGTTAGACTCCAAGGAAACCTGCTGGGTGATAAAGACAGACTGTTATAATCTCTGAAGAGGAGCGAGGGACGAGGGAGGAGAGGAATGTGCTGTTTCAACAGGCAGGGTGCATCAGGTTGATTCACTCCACTGGGTCATTTCTTTGAAAGATGGCCTCCTCTCTGAAACCTCCGGTCTTCTTCAGTGACGGGTGTATATCTGGGAGTATTAGGAGCAGGGCAGGATAAAGTAGTGGTAGTGGTATAGAGACAGTAGTGGTATATACATACACTACATGACCAAAAGTATGTGGACAGCTGCTCGTCGAACATCTCATTCTAAAATCATGGGCATTAATATGGATATAGTGGTCCTCTGTAGCTCAGCTGGTAGAGCATGATGCTTGTAACGCCAGGGTAGTGGGTTCGATCCCCGGGACCACCCATACGTAAAAATGTATGCGCACATGACTGTAAGTCGCTTTGGATAAAAGCGTCTGCTAAATGGCATATTATTATTATTATTATAGAGTTGGTCCCCCCTTTACTGCTATAACAGCCTCCACTCTTCTGGGAAGGCTTTCCACTAGATGTTGGAACATTGCTGCAGGGACTTGCTTCCATTCAGCCACAAGAGCATTAGTGAGGTCGGGCACTGATGTTGGGCGATTAGGCCTGGCTCACAGTGGACGTTCCAATTCATTCCAAAGGTGTTCGATGGGGTTGAGGTCAGGGCTCTGTGCAGGCCAGTCAAGTTCTTCCACACTGATCTCAACAAACCCTTTCTGTATGGACATCGCTTTGCGCACGGGGGCATTGTCATGCAGAAACAGGAAAGGGCCTTAACCCAAACTGTTGCCACAAAGTTGGAAGCACAGAACCTTCTAGAATGTCATTGTATGCTGTAGCGTTAAGGTTTCCCTTCACTGGAACTAAGTGGCCTCAGACCATTATTTTTCCTCAACCAAACTTTACAGTTGGCACTATGCATTGGGGCAGGTAGCATTCTCCTGGCATCCACCAAATCCAGATTCGTCTGTCGGACTGCCAGATGGTGAAGCGTGATTCATCACTCCACAGAACTCGTTTCCACTGCTCCAGAGTCCAATGGCAGCGAGCTTTACACCCCTCCAGCCGACGCTTGGCATTGCACATGGTGATCTTAGGCTTGTGTGCGGCTGCTCGGCCATGGAAACCCATTTCATGAAGCTCCCGACGAACAGTTATTGTGCTGATGTTGCTTCCAGAGGCAGTTTAGAACTCGGTAGTGAGTGTTGCAACCGAGGACAGCACTTGGCAGTCCCGTTCTGTGAGCTTGTGTGGTCTACCACTTCGCGGCTGAGCCGTTGTTGCTCCTAGATGTTTCCACTTCACAATAACAGCACTTACAGTTGACCGGGGCAGCTCTAGCAGGGCAGAAATTTGACGAACTGACTTGTTGGAAAGTTGGCATCCTATGACGGTGCCACGTTGAAAGTCACTGAGCTCTTCAGTAAGGCCATTCTACTGCCAATGTTTGTCTATGGAGATTGCATGGCTGTGTGCTCGATTCTATACACCTCTCAGCAAAGGTGTGGCTGAAATAGCCAAATCCACTAATTTGAATATATAGTGCATATATATATATATATATACACATACACTACCGTTCAAAAGTTTGGGGTCACTTAGAAATGTCCTTGTTTTCGAAAGAAAAGCATTTTTTTTGTCCATTAAAATAACATCAAATTGATCAGAAATACAGTGCAGACATTGTTAATGTTGTAAATGGCTATTGTAGCTGGAAACAGCTGATTTGTAATGGAATATCTACGTAGGCGTACAGAGGCCCGTTATCAGCAACCATCAGTCCTGTGTTCCAATGGCACGTTGTGTTTGCTAATCCAAGTTTATCATTTTAAAAGGCTAATTGGTCATTAGAAAACCCTTTTGCAATTATGTTAGCACAGCTGAAAACTGTTGTGCTGATTAAAGAAGCAATAAAACTGGCCTTCTTGAGACTAGTTGAGTATCTGGAGCATCAGCAATTGTGGGTTCGATTACAGGATCAAAATGGCCAGAAACAAATAACTTTCTTCTGAAACTCGTCAGTCTATTCTTGTTCTGAGAAATGAAGGCTATTCCATGCGAGAAATTGCCAAGAAACTGAAGATCTCGTACTACGCTGTGTACTACTCCCTTCACAGAACAGCGCAAACTGGCTCTAACCAGAATAGAAAGAGGAGTGGGAGGCCCCGGTGCACAACTGAGCAATAGGACAAATACATTAGTGTCTAATTTGAGAAACAGGCCCCTCACAGTGAGATAAGTGATTGAGAGGTCGAGGAGTGTGTCAGTTTGTTAGTAGGCAAACAGAAGAGAGTCCTACCCTCCTCCATAGCTTCCTTTCATCGAGGATACTCATGTGTAACCTACCACGGAAGACATTTGAAATCTGCCACAGCACTTTGAATCAGCTTTGTTTTGTCAGAGGAGAAAAACATCCCCACAATATGTTATTTTTTGTTGTTGTACCCCTGTTTTCTCCCCAATTTCGTGATATCCAATGACGATCTTGTCTCATCGCTGCAACTCCCCAACGGGCTCAGGAGAGGCAAAGGTCGAGTCATGCGTCCTCTGAAACATGAACCGCCGAGCCACGCTTCTTAACACCCACCCGCTTAACCCAGAAGCACCAATGTGTCGGAGGAAACACTGTTCAACTGACGACCAAAGTCAGCCTGCAGGCGCACAGTCCGCCACAAGGAGTGGCTAGAGCGCAATGAACCAAGTAAAGTCCCCCCCAGGCAAACCCTCCCCTAACCCGGACAACGCTGGGCCAAACCCTCCCCTAACCCGGACAACGCTGGGCCAAACCCTCCCCTAACCCGGACAACGCTGGGCCAATTGTGCGCCGCCCTATGGGACTCCTAGTCCCGGCCGGTTGTGACACAGCCTGGGATCAAACCCGGGTCTGTAGTGACGCCGCAACAGTGCGATGCAGTGCCTTAGACCGCTGCGCCACTTGGGAGGCCAGTTACTTATTGTTTTATCTAGAAAATGTCTTGCACAACTAACTTAATTTGTTTGATCACTTTACACATTTATTTTGTGAACCAACTCCTGTAAACATTATTTGCCAAATGACGCGAGGGGAGAAGGACCTTCTCATTTCCATCCACGTTCACTCTGCTCACCGGCTCTCCCCGATTAACTTTGACCTTTTTCAAAAGGAGGCGAGAGAGGACGGAGGAGAGAGGTCGCAGGCGGTGAGAACATGTAATTGATAAAAGGCCAATGTCTGCTACAGTAACATAGGAAGAGAGGAAGGTATAAAGGTTTAAAGGTTTGTTGGAAATCTTGTATCTACTTTCTGTTACCTGTCTCTTTAAGGGGAACTTGGAGAGTTTCTGTATGGGCGGGGAGGGCAGGGTCTTCTGGGTAGACATCCTCATACGACAGAGGATGATGATGACGACGGCCAGGATGAAGAGCACGCAGCCCGTCACGTAGATCAGGATGTCAGCATAGTCATCCTCCTTGTCACCTTCATGCAGCGCTGGGAGAGTCAGGGGATAGAGGTCACAGAGTTAACGTTGGACTACAGTCACAACCACAACTACACTACAACCATTGCAGACGGGTCCCAGATCTGCTTGTGCTATCATGTCAACTGCTTATCCCTCATTATCAAGATTTGTGTGACAATGTGTTATAAGGAGTTGGAAACTTGGCATAAGAGCAGAAAAATGACAGTAACCAGGCCACAGAATCTGAATCAGAATCACAACCATTGTGTTTAAATGTGTTGATTAATACCATTCTGTCTTTGCTCAGTGTGTCACAACCACAACTACAGTACAATGTTGATTAAACTAAAATATACATTGTTTTCATTACCATCTGGGCCCCAGGATGAGTAGCTGCTGAAAGAGCAACAGCTGATACGGATCCTAATGAACTAAACTAAACCATTCTAAACATGTCTTTACTAAGTAGCACAATTAAACTAGAATAAGACTGTCTCAGGTCAACGTAACAACCCTTATAAGGAGTAGTGTGGGAAAGAAGGTACATTTACTCTCCTGGATCTTCAGGAACTTCAAGCTTTTTAAATGAGCTCTTTAACCCTTCTACTGTTACTATTCCACTAATCCTTCTACTGTTACTATTCCTCTAACCCTTCTACTGTTACTATTCCTCTAACCCTTCTACTGTTACTATTCCACTAATCCTTCTACTGTTACTATTCCTCTAACCCTTCTACTGTTACTATTACACTAACCCTTCTACTGTTACTATTCCACTAACCCTTCTACTGTTACTATTCCTTTAACCCTTCTACTGTTACTATTCCTCTAACCCTTCTACTGTTACTATTCCTCTAACCCTTCTACTGTTACTATTCCTCTAACCCTAAACCCTTCTACTGTTACTATTCCACTAACCCTTCTACTGTTACTATTCCTCTAACCCTTCTACTGTTACTATTCCTCTAACCCTAAACCCTTCTACTGTTACTATTCCACTAACCCTTCTACTGTTACTATTCCACTAACCCTTCTACTGTTAATATTCCACTAACCCTTCTACTGTTACTATTCCTCTAACCCTTCTACTGTTACTATTCCACTAACCCTTCTACTGTTACTATTCCTCTAACCCTTCTACTGTTACTATTCCTTTAACCCTTCTACTGTTACTATTCCTCTAACCCTTCTACTGTTACTATTCCTCTAACCCTTCTACTGTTACTATTCCACTAACCCTTCTACTGTTACTATTCCTCTAACCCTTCTACTGTTACTATTCCTCTAACCCTAAACCCTTCTACTGTTACTATTCCACTAACCCTTCTACTGTTACTATTCCTCTAACCCTTCTACTGTTACTATTCCTCTAACCCTTCTACTGTTACTATTCCTCTAACCCTTCTACTGTTACTATTCCTCTAACCCTTCTACTGTTACTATTCCTCTAACCCTTCTACTGTTACTATTCCTCTAACCCTTCTACTGTTACTATTCCTCTAACCGTAAACCCTTCTACTGTTACTATTCCTCTAACCCTTCTACTGTTACTATTCCACTAACCCTTCTACTGTTACTATTCCACTAACCCTTCTACTGTTACTATTCCTCTAACCCTTCTACTGTTACTATTCCTCTAACCCTTCTACCGTTACTATTCCTCTAACCCTAAACCCTTCTACTGTTACTATTCCACTAACCCTTCTACTGTTACTATTCCTCTAACCCTTCTACTGTTACTATTCCTCTATCCCTTCTACTGTTACTATTCCTCTAACCCTTCTACTGTTACTATTCCTCTAACCCTTCTACTGTTACTATTCCACTAACTTTCTACTGTTACTATTCCTCTAACCCTTCTACTGTTACTATTCCACTAACCCTTCTACTGTTACTATTCCACTAACCCTTCTACTGTTAGTATTCCTCTAACCCTAAACCCTTCTACTGTTACTATTCCTCTAACCCTTCTACTGTTACTATTCCTCTAACCCTTCTACTGTTACTATTCCACTAACCCTTCTACTGTTACTATTCCACTAACCTTCTACTGTTACTATTACACTAACCCTTCTACTGTTACTATTCCACTAACCCTTCTACTGTTACTATTCCACTAACCCTAAACCCTTCTACTGTTACTATTCCTCTAACCCTAAACACTTCTACTGTTACTATTCCTCTAACCCTTCTACTGTTACTATTCCTCTAACCCTTCTACTGTTACTATTCCACTAACCTTCTATTGTTACTATTCCTCTAACCCTTCTACTGTTACTATTCCTCTAACCCTTCTACTGTTACTATTCCTCTAACCCTTCTACTGTTACTATTTCTCTAACCCTTCTACTGTTACTATTCCTCTAACCCTTCTACTGTTACTATTCCTCTAACCCTTCTACTGTTACTATTCCACTAACCCTTCTACTGTTACTATTCCTCTAACCCTTCTACTGTTACTATTCCTCTAACCCTTCTACTGTTACTATTCCTCTAACCCTTCTACTGTTACTATTCCTCTAACCCTTCTACTGTTACTATTCCTCTAACCCTTCTACTGTTACTATTCCTCTAACCCTTCTACTGTTACTATTCCTCTAACCCTTCTACTGTTACTATTCCTCTAACCCTTCTACTGTTACTATTCCTCTAACCCTTTTACTGTTACTATTCCTCTAACCCTTCTACTGTTACTATTCCTCCAACCCTTCTACTGTTACTATTCCTCTAACCCTTCTACTGTTACTATTCCTCTCACCCTTCTACTGTTACTATTCCTCTAACCCTTCTACGGTTACTATTCCTCTAACCCTAAACCCTTCTACTGTTACTATTCCTCTAATCCTTCTTCTGTTACTATTCCAATAACCCTTCTACTGTTACTATTCCACTAACCCTAAACCCTTCTACTGTTACTATTCCTCTAACCCTAAACCCTTCTACTGTTACTATTCCTCTAACCCTTCTACTGTTACTATTCCTCTAACCCTTCTACTGTTACTATTTCACTAATCTTCTACTGTTACTATTCCTCTAACCCTTCTACTGTTACTATTCCTCTAACCCTTCTACTGTTACTATTCCTCTAACCCTTCTACTGTTACTATTCCTCTAACCCTTCTACGGTTACTATTCCTCTAACCCTAAACCCTTCTACTGTTACTATTCCTCTAATCCTTCTTCTGTTACTATTCCAATAACCCTTCTACTGTTACTATTCCACTAACCCTAAACCCTTCTACTGTTACTATTCCTCTAACCCTAAACCCTTCTACTGTTACTATTCCTCTAACCCTTCTACTGTTACTATTCCTCTAACCCTTCTACTGTTACTATTCCACTAACCTTCTATTGTTACTATTCCTCTAACCCTTCTACTGTTACTATTCCTCTAACCCTTCTACTGTTACTATTCATCTAACCCTTCTACTGTTACTATTTCTCTAACCCTTCTACTGTTACTATTCCTCTAACCCTTCTACTGTTACTATTCCTCTAACCCTTCTACTGTTACTATTCCACTAACCCTTCTACTGTTACTATTCCTCTAACCCTTCTACTGTTACTATTCCTCTAACCCTTCTACTGTTACTATTCCTCTAACCCTTCTACTGTTACTATTCCTCTAACCCTTCTACTGTTACTATTCCTCTAACCCTTCTACTGTTACTATTCCTCTAACCCTTCTACTGTTACTATTCCTCTAACCCTTCTACTGTTACTATTCCTCTAACCCTTCTACTGTTACTATTCCTCTAACCCTTCTACTGTTACTATTCCTCTAACCCTAAACCCTTCTACTGTTACTATTCCTCTAACCCTTCTACTGTTACTATTCCTCTAACCCTTCTACTGTTACTATTGCTCTAACCCTTCTACTGTTACTATCCTCTAACCCTAAACCCTTCTACTGTTACTATTCCTCTAACCCTTCTACTGTTACTATTCCACTAACCCTTCTACTGTTACTATTCCACTAACCCTTCTACTGTTACTATTCCACTAACCCTTCTACTGTTACTATTCCTCTAACCCTTCTACTGTTACTATTCCACTAACCCTTCTACTGTTACTATTCCTCTAACCCTTCTACCGTTACTATTCCTCTAACCCTAAACCCTTCTACTGTTACTATTCCACTAACCCTTCTACTGTTACTATTCCTCTAACCCTTCTACTGTTACTATTCCTCTATCCCTTCTACTGTTACTATTCCTCTAACCCTTCTACTGTTACTATTCCTCTAACCCTTCTACTGTTACTATTCCACTAACTTTATACTGTTACTATTCCTCTAACCCTTCTACTGTTACTATTCCACTAACCCTTCTACTGTTACTATTCCACTAACCCTTCTACTGTTACTATTCCTCTAACCCTAAACCCTTCTACTGTTACTATTCCTCTAACCCTTCTACTGTTACTATTCCTCTAACCCTTCTACTGTTAATATTCCACTAACCCTTCTACTGTTACTATTCCACTAACCTTCTACTGTTACTATTACACTAACCCTTCTACTGTTACTATTCCACTAACCCTTCTACTGTTACTATTCCACTAACCCTTCTACTGTTACTATTCCACTAACCTTCTACTGTTACTATTACACTAACCCTTCTACTGTTACTATTCCACTAACCCTTCTACTGTTACTATTCCTCTAACCCTTCTACTGTTACTATTCCTCTAACCCTTCTACTGTTACTATTCCACTAACCCTTCTACTGTTACTATTCAACTAACCCTTCTACTGTTACTATTCCTCTAACCCTTCTACTGTTACTATTCCTCTAACCCTTCTACTGTTAATATTCCACTAACCCTTCTACTGTTACTATTCCTCTAACCCTTCTACTGTTACTATTCCTCTAACCCTTCTACTGTTACTATTCCTCTAACCCTTCTACTGTTACTATTCCTCTAACCCTTCTACTGTTACTATTCCTCTAACCCTTCTACTGTTACTATTCCTCTAACCCTTCTACTGTTACTATTCCTCTAACCCTTCTACTGTTACTATTCCTCTAACCCTTTTACTGTTACTATTCCTCCAACCCTTCTACTGTTACTATTCCTCTAACCCTAAACCCTTCTACTGTTACTATTCCTCTAACCCTTCTACTGTTACTATTCCTCTAACCCTTCTACGGTTACTATTCATCTAACCCTAAACCCTTCTACTGTTACTATTCCTCTAATCCTTCTTCTGTTACTATTCCAATAACCCTTCTACTGTTACTATTCCACTAACCCTAAACCCTTCTACTGTTACTATTCCTCTAACCCTAAACCCTTCTACTGTTACTATTCCTCTAACCCTTCTACTGTTACTATTCCTCTAACCCTTCTACTGTTACTATTCCACTAATCTTCTAATGTTACTATTCCTCTAACCCTTCTACTGTTACTATTCCTCTAACCCTTCTACTGTTACTATTCCACTAACCCTTCTACTGTTACTATTCCACTAACCCTTCTACTGTTACTATTCCTCTAACCCTTCTACTGTTACTATTCCTCTAACCCTTCTACTGTTACTATTTCTCTAACCCTTCTACTGTTACTATTCCTCTAACCCTTCTACTGTTACTATTCCTCTAACCCTTCTACTGTTACTATTCCACTAACCCTTCTACTGTTACTATTCCTCTAACCCTTCTACTGTTACTATTCCTCTAACCCTTCTACTGTTACTATTCCTCTAACCCTTCTACTGTTACTATTCCTCTAACCCTTCTACCGTTACTATTCCTCTAACCCTAAACCCTTCTACTGTTACTATTCCACTAACCCTTCTACTGTTACTATTCCTCTAACCCTTCTACTGTTACTATTCCTCTATCCCTTCTACTGTTACTATTCCACTAACTTTCTACTGTTACTATTCCTCTAACCCTTCTACTGTTACTATTCCACTAACCCTTCTACTGTTACTATTCCACTAACCCTTCTACTGTTACTATTCCTCTAACCCTAAACCCTTCTACTGTTACTATTCCTCTAACCCTTCTACTGTTACTATTCCTCTAACCCTTCTACTGTTACTATTCCACTAACCCTTCTACTGTTACTATTCCACTAACCTTCTACTGTTACTATTACACTAACCCTTCTACTGTTACTATTCCACTAACCCTTCTACTGTTACTATTCCACTAACCCTTCTACTGTTACTATTCCACTAACCTTCTACTGTTACTATTACACTAACCCTTCTACTGTTACTATTCCACTAACCCTTCTACTGTTACTATTCCTCTAACCCTTCTACTGTTACTATTCCTCTAACCCTTCTACTGTTACTATTCCACTAACCCTTCTACTGTTACTATTCAACTAACCCTTCTACTGTTACTATTCCTCTAACCCTTCTACTGTTACTATTCCTCTAACCCTTCTACTGTTAATATTCCACTAACCCTTCTACTGTTACTATTCCTCTAACCCTTCTACTGTTACTATTCCTCTAACCCTTCTACTGTTACTATTCCTCTAACCCTTCTACTGTTACTATTCCACTAACCCTTCTACTGTTACTATTCAACTAACCCTTCTACTGTTACTATTCCTCTAACCCTTCTACTGTTACTATTCCTCTAACCCTTCTACTGTTAATATTCCACTAACCCTTCTACTGTTACTATTCCTCTAACCCTTCTACTGTTACTATTCCTCTAACCCTTCTACTGTTACTATTCCTCTAACCCTTCTACTGTTACTATTCCTCTAACCCTTCTACTGTTACTATTCCTCTAACCCTTCTACTGTTACTATTCCTCTAACCCTTCTACTGTTACTATTCCACTAACCCTTCTACTGTTACTATTCCTCTAACCCTTTTACTGTTACTATTCCTCTAACCCTTCTACTGTTACTATTCCTCCAACCCTTCTACTGTTACTATTCCTCTAACCCTAAACCCTTCTACTGTTACTATTCCTCTAACCCTTCTACTGTTACTATTCCTCTAACCCTTCTACTGTTACTATTCCTCTAACCCTTCTACTGTTACTATTCCACTAACCTTCTACTGTTACTATTACACTAACCCTTCTACTGTTACTATTCCACTAACCCTTCTACTGTTACTATTCCACTAACCCTTCTACTGTTACTATTCATCTAACCCTTCTACTGTTACTATTCCACTAACCCTTCTACTGTTACTATTCCACTAACCCTTCTACTGTTACTATTCCACTAACCCTTCTACTGTTACTATTCCACTAATCTTCTACTGTTACTATTCCTCTAACCCTTCTACTGTTACTATTCCTCTAACCCTTCTACTGTTACTATTCCTCTAACCCTTCTACTGTTACTATTCCACTAACCCTTCTACTGTTACTATTCCACTAACCCTTCTACTGTTACTATTCCTCTAACCCTTCTACTGTTACTATTCCTCTAACCCTTCTACTGTTACTATTCCTCTAACCCTTCTACTGTTACTATTCCTCTAACCCTTCTACTGTTACTATTCCTCTAACCCTTCTACTGTTACTATTCCTCTAACCCTTCTACTGTTACTATTCCTCTAACCCTTCTACCGTTACTATTCCTCTAACCCTAAACCCTTCTACTGTTACTATTCCACTAACCCTTCTACTGTTACTATTCCTCTAACCCTTCTACTGTTACTATTCCTCTATCCCTTCTACTGTTACTATTCCTCTAACCCTTCTACTGTTACTATTCCTCTAACCCTTCTACTGTTACTATTCCACTAACTTTATACTGTTACTATTCCTCTAACCCTTCTACTGTTACTATTCCACTAACCCTTCTACTGTTACTATTCCACTAACCCTTCTACTGTTACTATTCCTCTAACCCTAAACCCTTCTACTGTTACTATTCCTCTAACCCTTCTACTGTTACTATTCCTCTAACCCTTCTACTGTTACTATTCCACTAACCCTTCTACTGTTACTATTCCACTAACCTTCTACTGTTACTATTACACTAACCCTTCTACTGTTACTATTCCACTAACCCTTCTACTGTTACTATTCCACTAACCCTTCTACTGTTACTATTCCACTAACCTTCTACTGTTACTATTACACTAACCCTTCTACTGTTACTATTCCACTAACCCTTCTACTGTTACTATTCCTCTAACCCTTCTACTGTTACTATTCCTCTAACCCTTCTACTGTTACTATTCCACTAACCCTTCTACTGTTACTATTCAACTAACCCTTCTACTGTTACTATTCCTCTAACCCTTCTACTGTTACTATTCCTCTAACCCTTCTACTATTAATATTCCACTAACCCTTCTACTGTTACTATTCCTCTAACCCTTCTACTGTTACTATTCCTCTAACCCTTCTACTGTTACTATTCCTCTAACCCTTCTACTGTTACTATTCCACTAACCCTTCTACTGTTACTATTCAACTAACCCTTCTACTGTTACTATTCCTCTAACCCTTCTACTGTTACTATTCCTCTAACCCTTCTACTGTTAATATTCCACTAACCCTTCTACTGTTACTATTCCTCTAACCCTTCTACTGTTACTATTCCTCTAACCCTTCTACTGTTACTATTCATCTAACCCTTCTACTGTTACTATTCCTCTAACCCTTCTACTGTTACTATTCCTCTAACCCTTCTACTGTTACTATTCCTCTAACCCTTCTACTGTTACTATTCCACTAACCCTTCTACTGTTACTATTCCTCTAACCCTTTTACTGTTACTATTCCTCTAACCCTTCTACTGTTACTATTCCTCCAACCCTTCTACTGTTACTATTCCTCTAACCCTAAACCCTTCTACTGTTACTATTCCTCTAACCCTTCTACTGTTACTATTCCTCTAACCCTTCTACTGTTACTATTCCTCTAACCCTTCTACTGTTACTATTCCACTAACCTTCTACTGTTACTATTACACTAACCCTTCTACTGTTACTATTCCACTAACCCTTCTACTGTTACTATTCCACTAACCCTTCTACTGTTACTATTCATCTAACCCTTCTACTGTTACTATTCCACTAACCCTTCTACTGTTACTATTCCACTAACCCTTCTACTGTTACTATTCCACTAACCCTTCTACTGTTACTATTCCACTAATCTTCTACTGTTACTATTCCTCTAACCCTTCTACTGTTACTATTCCTCTAACCCTTCTACTGTTACTATTCCTCTAACCCTTCTACTGTTACTATTCCACTAACCCTTCTACTGTTACTATTCCACTAACCCTTCTACTGTTACTATTCCTCTAACCCTTCTACTGTTACTATTCCTCTAACCCTTCTACTGTTACTATTCCTCTAACCCTTCTACTGTTACTATTCCTCTAACCCTTCTACTGTTACTATTCCTCTAACCCTTCTACTGTTACTATTCCTCTAACCCTTCTACTGTTACTATTCCTCTAACCCTTCTACCGTTACTATTCCTCTAACCCTAAACCCTTCTACTGTTACTATTCCACTAACCCTTCTACTGTTACTATTCCTCTAACCCTTCTACTGTTACTATTCCTCTATCCCTTCTACTGTTACTATTCCTCTAACCCTTCTACTGTTACTATTCCTCTAACCCTTCTACTGTTACTATTCCACTAACTTTATACTGTTACTATTCCTCTAACCCTTCTACTGTTACTATTCCACTAACCCTTCTACTGTTACTATTCCACTAACCCTTCTACTGTTACTATTCCTCTAACCCTAAACCCTTCTACAGTTACTATTCCTCTAACCCTTCTACTGTTACTATTCCTCTAACCCTTCTACTGTTAATATTCCACTAACCCTTCTACTGTTACTATTCCACTAACCTTCTACTGTTACTATTACACTAACCCTTCTACTGTTACTATTCCACTAACCCTTCTACTGTTACTATTCCACTAACCCTTCTACTGTTACTATTCCACTAACCTTCTACTGTTACTATTACACTAACCCTTCTACTGTTACTATTCCACTAACCCTTCTACTGTTACTATTCCTCTAACCCTTCTACTGTTACTATTCCTCTAACCCTTCTACTGTTACTATTCCACTAACCCTTCTACTGTTACTATTCAACTAACCCTTCTACTGTTACTATTCCTCTAACCCTTCTACTGTTACTATTCCTCTAACCCTTCTACTGTTAATATTCCACTAACCCTTCTACTGTTACTATTCCTCTAACCCTTCTACTGTTACTATTCCTCTAACCCTTCTACTGTTACTATTCCTCTAACCCTTCTACTGTTACTATTCCTCTAACCCTTCTACTGTTACTATTCCTCTAACCCTTCTACTGTTACTATTCCTCTAACCCTTCTACTGTTACTATTCCTCTAACCCTTCTACTGTTACTATTCCTCTAACCCTTTTACTGTTACTATTCCTCTAACCCTTCTACTGTTACTATTCCTCCAACCCTTCTACTGTTACTATTCCTCTAACCCTAAACCCTTCTACTGTTACTATTCCTCTAACCCTTCTACTGTTACTATTCCTCTAACCTTTCTACGGTTACTATTCCTCTAACCCTAAACCCTTCAACTGTTACTATTCCTCTAATCCTTCTTCTGTTACTATTCCAATAACCCTTCTACTGTTACTATTCCACTAACCCTAAACCCTTCTACTGTTACTATTCCTCTAACCCTAAACCCTTCTACTGTTACTATTCCTCTAACCCTTCTACTGTTACTATTCCTCTAACCCTTCTACTGTTACTATTCCACTAATCTTCTACTGTTACTATTCCTCTAACCCTTCTACTGTTACTATTCCTCTAACCCTTCTACTGTTACTATTCCACTAACCCTTCTACTGTTACTATTCCACTAACCCTTCTACTGTTACTATTCCTCTAACCCTTCTACTGTTACTATTCCTCTAACCCTTCTACTGTTACTATTCTCTAACCCTTCTACTGTTACTATTTCCTCTAACCCTTCTACTGTTACTATTCCTCTAACCCTTCTACTGTTACTATTCCTCTAACCCTTCTACTGTTACTATTCCACTAACCCTTCTACTGTTACTATTCCTCTAACCCTTCTACTGTTACTATTCCTCTAACCCTTCTACTGTTACTATTCCTCTAACCCTTCTACCGTTACTATTCCTCTAACCCTAAACCCTTCTACTGTTACTATTTCACTAACCCTTCTACTGTTACTATTCCTCTAACCCTTCTACTGTTACTATTCCTCTATCCCTTCTACTGTTACTATTCCTCTAACCCTTCTACTGTTACTATTCCTCTAACCCTTCTACTGTTACTATTCCACTAACTTTCTACTGTTACTATTCCTCTAACCCTTCTACTGTTACTATTCCACTAACCCTTCTACTGTTACTATTCCACTAACCCTTCTACTGTTACTATTCCTCTAACCCTAAACCCTTCTACTGTTACTATTCCTCTAACCCTTCTACTGTTACTATTCCTCTAACCCTTCTACTGTTACTATTCCACTAACCCTTCTACTGTTACTATTCCACTAACCTTCTACTGTTACTATTACACTAACCCTTCTACTGTTACTATTCCACTAACCCTTCTACTGTTACTATTCCACTAACCCTTCTACTGTTACTATTCCACTAACCTTCTACTGTTACTATTACACTAACCCTCCTACTGTTACTATTCCACTAACCCTTCTACTGTTACTATTCCTCTAACCCTTCTACTGTTACTATTCCTCTAACCCTTCTACTGTTACTATTCCACTAACCCTTCTACTGTTACTATTCAACTAACCCTTCTACTGTTACTATTCCTCTAACCCTTCTACTGTTACTATTCCTCTAACCCTTCTACTGTTAATATTCCACTAACCCTTCTACTGTTACTATTCCTCTAACCCTTCTACTGTTACTATTCCTCTAACCCTTCTACTGTTACTATTCCTCTAACCCTTCTACTGTTACTATTCCTCTAACCCTTCTACTGTTACTATTCCTCTAACCCTTCTACTGTTACTATTCCTCTAACCCTTCTACTGTTACTATTCCTCTAACCCTTCTACTGTTACTATTCCTCTAACCCTTCTACTGTTAATATTCCACTAACCCTTCTACTGTTACTATTCCTCTAACCCTTCTACTGTTACTATTCCTCTAACCCTTCTACTGTTACTATTCCTCTAACCCTTCTACTGTTACTATTCCTCTAACCCTTCTACTGTTACTATTCCTCTAACCCTTCTACTGTTACTATTCCTCTAACCCTTCTACTGTTACTATTCCTCCAACCCTTCTACTGTTACTATTCCTCTAACCCTTTCTACTGTTACTATTCCTCTAACCCTTCTACTGTTACTATTCCTCTAACCCTTCTACTGTTACTATTCCTCTAACCCTAAACCCTTCTACTGTTACTATTCCTCTAACCCTTCTACTGTTACTATTCCTCTAACCCTTCTACTGTTACTATTCCTCTAACCCTTCTACTGTTACTATTCCACTAACCTTCTACTGTTACTATTACACTAACCCTTCTACTGTTACTATTCCACTAACCCTTCTACTGTTACTATTCCACTAACCCTTCTACTGTTACTATTCCTCTAACCCTTCTACTGTTACTATTCCACTAACCCTTCTACTGTTACTATTCCACTAACCCTTCTACTGTTACTATTCCACTAACCCTTCTACTGTTACTATTCCTCTAACCCTTCTACTGTTACTATTCCAATAACCCTTCTACTGTTAATATTCCACTAACCCTTCTACTGTTACTATTCCTCTAACCCTTCTACTGTTACTATTCCTCTAACCCTTCTACTGTTACTATTCCTCTAACCCTTCTACTGTTACTATTCCTCTAACCCTTCTACTGTTACTATTCCTCTAACCCTTTTACTGTTACTATTCCTCTAACCCTTCTACTGTTACTATTCCTCCAACCCTTCTACTGTTACTATTCCACTAACCCTTCTACTGTTACTATTCCTCTCACCCTTCTACTGTTACTATTCCTCTAACCCTTCTACGGTTACTATTCCTCTAACCCTAAACCCTTCTACTGTTACTATTCCTCTAATCCTTCTTCTGTTACTATTCCAATAACCCTTCTACTGTTACTATTCCACTAACCCTAAACCCTTCTACTGTTACTATTCCTCTAACCCTTCTACTGTTACTATTCCTCTAACCCTTCTACTGTTACTATTTCACTAATCTTCTACTGTTACTATTACTCTAACCCTTCTACTGTTACTATTCCTCTAACCCTTCTACTGTTACTATTCCTCTAACCCTTCTACTGTTACTATTCCTCTAACCCTTCTACTGTTACTATTCCACTAACCTTCTATTGTTACTATTCCTCTAACCCTTCTACTGTTACTATTCCTCTAACCCTTCTACTGTTACTATTCCTCTAACCCTTCTACTGTTACTATTCCTCTAACCCTTCTACTGTTACTATTCCTCTAACCCTTCTACTGTTACTATTCCTCTAACCCTTCTACTGTTACTATTCCACTAACCCTTCTACTGTTACTATTCCTCTAACCCTTCTACTGTTACTATTCCTCTAACCCTTCTACTGTTACTATTCCTCTAACCCTTCTACTGTTACTATTCCTCTAACCCTTCTACTGTTACTATTCCTCTAACCCTTCTACTGTTACTATTCCTCTAACCCTTCTACTGTTACTATTCCTCTAACCCTTCTACTGTTACTATTCCTCAAACCCTTCTACTGTTACTATTCCTCTAACCCTTTTACTGTTACTATTCCTCTAACCCTTCTACTGTTACTATTCCTCCAACACTTCTACTGTTACTATTCCTCTAACCCTTCTACTGTTACTATTCCTCTCACCCTTCTACTGTTACTATTCCTCTAACCCTTCTACGGTTACTATTCCTCTAACCCTAAACCCTTCTACTGTTACTATTCCTCTAATCCTTCTTCTGTTACTATTCCAATAACCCTTCTACTGTTACTATTCCACTAACGCTAAACCCTTCTACTGTTACTATTCCTCTAACCCTAAACCCTTCTACTGTTACTATTCCTCTAACCCTTCTACTGTTACTATTCCTCTAACCCTTCTACTGTTACTATTTCACTAATCTTCTACTGTTACTATTCCTCTAACCCTTCTACTGTTACTATTCCTCTAACCCTTCTACTGTTACTATTCCTCTAACCCTTCTACTGTTACTATTCCTCTAACCCTTCTACGGTTACTATTCCTCTAACCCTAAACCCTTCTACTGTTACTATTCCTCTAATCCTTCTTCTGTTACTATTCCAATAACCCTTCTACTGTTACTATTCCACTAACCCTAAACCCTTCTACTGTTACTATTCCTCTAACCCTAAACCCTTCTACTGTTACTATTCCTCTAACCCTTCTACTGTTACTATTCCTCTAACCCTTCTACTGTTACTATTCCACTAACCTTCTATTGTTACTATTCCTCTAACCCTTCTACTGTTACTATTCCTCTAACCCTTCTACTGTTACTATTCCTCTAACCCTTCTACTGTTACTATTTCTCTAACCCTTCTACTGTTACTATTCCTCTAACCCTTCTACTGTTACTATTCCTCTAACCCTTCTACTGTTACTATTCCACTAACCCTTCTACTGTTACTATTCCTCTAACCCTTCTACTGTTACTATTCCTCTAACCCTTCTACTGTTACTATTCCTCTAACCCTTCTACTGTTACTATTCCTCTAACCCTTCTACTGTTACTATTCCTCTAACCCTTCTACTGTTACTATTCCTCTAACCCTTCTACTGTTACTATTCCTCTAACCCTTCTACTGTTACTATTCCTCTAACCCTTCTACTTTTACTATTCCTCTAACCCTAAACCCTTCTACTGTTACTATTCCTCTAACCCTTCTACTGTTACTATTCCTCTAACCCTTCTACTGTTACTATTCCTCTAACCCTTCTACTGTTACTATCCTCTAACCCTAAACCCTTCTACTGTTACTATTCCTCTAACCCTTCTACTGTTACTATTCCACTAACCTTCTACTGTTACTATTCCACTAACCCTTCTACTGTTACTATTCCACTAACCCTTCTACTGTTACTATTCAACTAACCCTTCTACTGTTACTATTCCTCTAACCCTTCTACTGTTACTATTCCACTAACCCTTCTACTGTTACTATTCCTCTAACCCTTCTACCGTTACTATTCCTCTAACCCTAACCCTTCTACTGTTACTATTCCACTAACCCTTCTACTGTTACTATTCCTCTAACCCTTCTACTGTTACTATTCCTCTCACCCTTCTACTGTTACTATTCCTCTCACCCTTCTACTGTTACTATTCCTCTAACCCTTCTACGGTTACTATTCCTCTAACCCTAAACCCTTCTACTGTTACTATTCCTCTAATCCTTCTTCTGTTACTATTCCAATAACCCTTCTACTGTTACTATTCCACTAACCCTAAACCCTTCTACTGTTACTATTCCTCTAACCCTAAACCCTTCTACTGTTACTATTCCTCTAACCCTTCTACTGTTACTATTCCTCTAACCCTTCTACTGTTACTATTTCACTAATCTTCTACTGTTACTATTCCTCTAACCCTTCTACTGTTACTATTCCTCTAACCCTTCTACTGTTACTATTCCTCTAACCCTTCTACTGTTACTATTCCTCTAACCCTTCTACTGTTACTATTCCTCTAACCCTAAACCCTTCTACTGTTAATATTCCTCTAATCCTTCTTCTGTTACTATTCCAATAACCCTTCTACTGTTACTATTCCACTAACCCTAAACCTTCTACTGTTACTATTCCTCTAACCCTTCTACTGTTACTATTCCTCTAACCCTTCTACTGTTACTATTCCTCTAACCCTTCTACTGTTACTATTCCTCTAACCCTTCTACTGTTACTATTCCACTAACCCTTCTACTGTTACTATTCCTCTAACCCTTCTACTGTTACTATTCCTCTAACCCTTCTACTGTTACTATTCCTCTAACCCTTCTACTGTTACTATTCTCTAACCCTTCTACTGTTACTATTCCTCTAACCCTTCTACTGTTACTATTCCTCTAACCCTTCTACTGTTACTATTCCTCTAACCCTTCTACTGTTACTATTCCTCTAACCCTTCTACTGTTACTATTCCTCTAACCCTTCTACTGTTACTATTCCTCTAACCCTTCTACTGTTACTATTCCTCTAACCCTAAACCCTTCTACTGTTACTATTCCTCTAACCCTTCTACTGTTACTATTCCTCTAACCCTTCTACTGTTACTATTCCTCTAACCTTCTACTGTTACTATTCCTCTAACCCTTCTACTGTTACTATTCCTCTAACCCTTCTACTGTTACTATTCCACTAACCCTTCTACTGTTACTATTCCACTAACCCTTCTACTGTTACTATTCCACTAACCCTTCTACTGTTACTATTCCTCTAACCCTTCTACTGTTACTATTCCTCTAACCCTTCTACTGTTACTATTCCACTAACCCTTCTACTGTTACTATTCCACTAACCCTTCTACTGTTACTATTCCTCTAACCCTTCTACTGTTACTATTCCTCTAACCCTTCTACTGTTACTATTCCTCTAACCCTTCTACTGTTACTATTCCTCTAACCCTTCTACTGTTACTATTCCTCTAACCCTTCTACTGTTACTATTCCTCTACCCTTCTACTGTTACTATTCCTCTAACCCTTCTACTGTTACTATTCCTCTAACCCTTCTACTGTTACTATTCCTCTAACCCTTCTACTGTTACTATTCCTCTAACCCTTCTACTGTTACTATTCCTCTAACCCTTCTACTGTTACTATTCCTCTAACCCTTCTACTGTTACTATTCCTCTAACCCTTCTACTGTTACTATTCCTCTAACCCTTCTACTGTTACTATTCCTCTAACCCTTCTACTGTTACTATTCCTCTAACCCTTCTACTGTTACTATTCCTCTAACCCTTCTACTGTTACTATTCCTCTAACCCTTCTACTGTTACTATTCCTCTAACCCTTCTACTGTTACTATTCCACTAACCCTTCTACTGTTACTATTCCTCTAACCCTTCTACTGTTACTATTCCTCTAACCCTTCTACTGTTACTATTCCTCTAACCCTAAACCCTTCTACTGTTACTATTCCTCTAACCCTTCTACTGTTACTATTCCTCTAACCCTTTACTGTTACTAATCCTCTAACCTTCTCTGTTACTAATCCACTAACCCTTCTACTGTTACTATTCCTCTAACCCTTCTACTGTTACTATTCCTCTAACCCTTCTACTGTTACTATTCCTCTAACCCTTCTACTGTTACTATTCTCTAACCCTTCTACTGTTACTATTCCTCTAACCCTTCTACTGTTACTATTCCTCTAACCCTTCTTACTGTTACTATTCCTCTAACCCTTCTACTGTTACTATTCCTCTAACCCTTCTACTGTTACTATTCCTCTAACCTAAACCCTTCTACTGTTACTATTCCACTAACCCTTCTACTGTTACTATTCCACTCTAACCCTTCTACTGTTACTATTTCCTCTAACCCTTCTACTGTTACTATTCCTCTAACCCTTCTACTGTTACTATTCCTCTAACCCTTCTACTGTTACTATTCCTCTAACCCTTCTACTGTTACTATTCCTCTAACCCTTCTACTGTTACTATTCCTCTAACCCTTCTACTGTTACTATTCCTCTAACCTTCTACTGTTACTATTCCTCTAACCCTTCTACTGTTACTATTCCTCTACCTAACCCTTCTACTGTTACTATTCCTCTAACCCTTCTACTGTTACTATTCATCTAACCCTTCTACTGTTTACTATTCCACTAACCCTTCTACTGTTACTATTCCTCTAACCCTTCTACTGTTACTATTCCTCTAACCCTTCTACTGTTACTATTCCACTAACCCTTCTACTGTTACTATTCCTCTAACCCTTCTACTGTTACTATTCCTCTAACCCTTCTACTGTTACTATTCTCTAACCCTTCTACTGTTACTATTCCTCTAACCCTTCTACTGTACTATTCCTCTAACCCTTTTACTGTTACTATTCCTCTAACCCTTCTACTGTTACTATTCCTCTAACCCTTCTACTGTTACTATTCCTCTAACCCTTCTACTGTTACTATTCCTCTAACCCTTCTACTGTTACTATTCCTCTAACCCTTCTACTGTTACTATTCCACTAACCCTTCTACTGTTACTATTCCTCTAACCCTTCTACTGTTACTATTCCTCTAACCCTTCTACTGTTACTATTCCTCTAACCCTTCTACTGTTACTATTCCTCTAACCCTTCTACTGTTACTATTCCTCTAACCCTTCTACTGTTACTATTCCTCTAACCCTTCTACTGTTACTATTCCACTAACCCTTCTACTGTTACTATTCCTCTAACCCTTCTACTGTTACTATTCCCTCTAAACCCTTCTACTGTTACTATTCCTCTAACTAACCCTTCTACTGTTACTATTCCTCTAACCCTTCTACTGTTACTATTCCTCTAACCCTTCTACTGTTACTATTCCACTAACCCTTCTACTGTTACTATTCCTCTAACCCTTCTACTGTTACTATTCCTCTAACCCCTTCTACTGTTACTATTCCTCTAACCCTTATACTGTTATTATTCCTCTAACCCTTCTACTGTTACTATTCCACTAACCCTTCTACTGTTACTATTCCTCTAACCCTTCTACTGTTACTATTCCACTAACCCTTCTACTGTTACTATTCCTCTAACCCTTCTACTGTTACTATTCCTCTAACCCTTCTACTGTTACTATTCCTCTAACCCTTCTACTGTTACTATTCCTCTAACCCCTTCTACTGTTACTATTCCTCTAACCCTTCTACTGTTACTATTCCTCTAACCCTTCTACTGTTACTATTCCTCTAACCCTAAACCCTTCTACTGTTACTATTCCTCTAACCCTTCTACTGTTACTATTCCTCTAACCTTCTACTGTTACTATTCCTCTAACCCTTCTACTGTTACTATTCCTCTAACCCTTCTACTGTTACTATTCCTCTAACCCTTCTACTGTTACTATTCCTCTAACCCTTCTACTGTTACTATTCCTCTAACCCTTCTACTGTTACTATTCCACTAACCCTTCTACTGTTACTATTCCTCTAACCCTTCTACTGTTACTATTCCTCTAACCCTTCTACTGTTACTATTCCTCTAACCCTTCTACTGTTACTATTCCTCTAACCCTTCTACTGTTACTATTCCTCTAACCCTTCTACTGTTACTATTCCTCTAACCCTTCTACTGTTACTATTCCACTAACCCTTCTACTGTTACTATTCCTCTAACCCTTCTACTGTTACTATTCCTCTAACCCTTCTACTGTTACTATTCCTCTAACCTTCTACTGTTACTATTCCTCTAACCCTTCTACTGTTACTATTCCTCTAACCCTTCTACTGTTACTATTCCTCTAATCCTTCTACTGTTACTATTCCTCTAACCCTTCTACTGTTACTATTCCACTAACCCTTCTACTGTTCCTATTCCACTAACTCTTCTACTGTTACTATTCACTAACCCTTCTACTGTTTACTATTCCTCTAACCCTTCTACTGTTACTATTCCTCTAACCCTTCTACTGTTACTATTCCTCTAACCCTAAACCCTTCTACTGTTACTATTCCTCTAACCCTTCTACTGTTACTATTCCTCTAACCCTTCTACTGTTACTATTCCTCTAACCCTTCTACTGTTACTATTCCTCTAACCCTTCTACTGTTACTATTCCTCTAACCCTTCTACTGTTACTATTCCCTTAACCCTTCTACTGTTACTATTCCTACCTAACCCTCTACTACTGTTACTAATTCCCTCTAACCTTCTACTGTTACTATTCCACTAACCCTTCTACTGTTACTATTCCTCTAACCCTTCTACTGTTACTATTCCACTAACCCTTCTACTGTTACTATTCCTCTAACCCTTCTACTGTTACTATTCCACTAACCCTTCTACTGTTACTATTCCTCTAACCCTTCTACTGTTACTATTCCTCTAACCCTTCTACTGTTACTATTCCTCTAACCCTTCTACTGTTACTATTCCTCTAACCCTTCTACTGTTACTATTCCTCTAACCCTTCTACTGTTACTATTCCTCTAACCCTTCTACTGTTACTATTCCTCTAACCCTTCTACTGTTACTATTCCTCTAACCCTTCTACTGTTACTATTCCTCTAACCCTTCTACTGTTACTATTCCTCTAACCCTTCTACTGTTACTATTCCTCTAACCCTTCTACTGTTACTATTCCTCTAACCCTTCTACTGTTACTATTCCTCTAACCCTTCTACTGTTACTATTCCTCTAACCCTTCTACTGTTACTATTCCTCTAACCCTTCTACTGTTACTATTCCTCTAACCCTTCTACTGTTACTATTCCTCTAACCCTTCTACTGTTACTATTCCTCTAACCCTTCTACTGTTACTATTCCTCTAACCCTTCTACTGTTACTATTCCTCTAACCCTTCTACTGTTACTATTCCTCTAACCCTTCTACTGTTACTATTCCTCTACCCTTCTACTGTTACTATTCCTCTAACCCTTCTACTGTTACTATTCCATCTAACCCTTCTACTGTTACTATTCCACTAACCCTTCTACTGTTACTATTCCTCTAACCCTTCTACTGTTACTATTCCTCTAACCCTTCTACTGTTACTATTCCTCTAACCCTTCTACTGTTACTATTCCTCTAACCCTTCTACTGTTACTATTCCTCTAACCCTTCTACTGTTACTATTCCTCTAACCCTTCTACTGTTACTATTCCTCTAACCCTTCTACTGTTACTATTCCTCTAACCCTTCTACTGTTACTATTCCTCTAACCCTTCTACTGTTACTATTCCTCTAACCCTTCTACTGTTACTATTCCTCTAACCCTTCTACTGTTACTATTCCTCTAACCCCTTCTACTGTTACTATTCCTCTAACCCTTCTACTGTTACTATTCCTCTAACCCTTCTACTGTTACTATTCCTCTAACCCTTCTACTGTTACTATTCCTCTAACCCTTCTACTGTTACTATTCCTCTAACCCTTCTACTGTTACTATTCCTCTAACCCTTCTACTGTTACTATTCCTCTAACCCTTCTACTGTTACTATTCCTCTAACCCTTCTACTGTTACTATTCCTCTAACCCTTCTACTGTTACTATTCCTCTAACCCTAAACCCTTCTACTGTTACTATTCCTCTAACCCTTCTACTGTTACTATTCCTCTAACCCTTCTACTGTTACTATTCCTCTAACCCTTCTACTGTTACTATTCCACTAACCTTCTACTGTTACTATTCCACTAACCCTTTTACTGTTACTATTCCACTAACCCTTCTACTGTTACTATTCCACTAACCCTTCTACTGTTACTATTCCTCTAACCCTTCTACTGTTACTATTCCACTAACCCTTCTACTGTTACTATTCCTCTAACCCTTCTACTGTTACTATTCCACTAACCCTTCTACTGTTACTATTCCACTAACCCTTCTACTGTTACTATTCCTCTAACCCTTCTACTGTTACTATTCCACTAACCCTTCTACTGTTACTATTCCACTAACCCTTCTACTGTTACTATTCCTCTAACCCTTCTACTGTTACTATTCCACTAACCCTTCTACTGTTACTATTCCACTAACCCTTCTACTGTTACTATTCCACTAACCCTTCTACTGTTACTATTCCTCTAACCCTTCTACTGTTACTATTCCACTAACCCTTCTACTGTTACTATTCCTCTAACCCTTCTACTGTTACTATTCCACTAACCCTTCTACTGTTACTATTCCTCTAACCCTTCTACTGTTACTATTCCTCTAACCCTTCTACTGTTACTATTCCTCTAACCCTTCTACTGTTACTATTCCTCTAACCCTTCTACTGTTACTATTCCTCTAACCCTTCTACTGTTACTATTCCTCTAACCCTTCTACTGTTACTATTCCACTAACCCTTCTACTGTTACTATTCCTCTAACCCTTCTACTGTTACTATTCCTCTAACCCTTCTACTGTTACTATTCCTCTAACCCTAAACCCTTCTACTGTTACTATTCCTCTAACCCTTCTACTGTTACTATTCCTCTAACCCTTCTACTGTTACTATTCCACTAAGCCTTCTACTGTTACTATTCCACTAACCTTCTACTGTTACTATTCCTCTAACCCTAAACCCTTCTACTGTTACTATTCCACTAACCCTTCTACTGTTACTATTCCTCTAACCCTAAACCCTTCTACTGTTGCTATTCCTCTAACCCTTCTACTGTTACTATTCCACTAACCCTTCTACTGTTACTATTCCTCTAACCCTTCTACTGTTACTATTCCAATAACCCTAAACCCTTCTACTGTTACTATTCCAATAACCCTAAACCCTTCTACTGTTACTATTCCAATAACCCTAAACCCTTCTACTGTTACTATTCCAATAACCCTAAACCCTTCTATTGTTACTATTCCTTTAACCCTAAACAGTCTCTGAAGTCTCTACACTACAATCAATTATCTCTAGGATGGTGATGCTTCTTCAGCTGAATAATGTGCTACTGATGAAATGACTAAATCATCTTTATAAATAAATGGTTTTAATTGCTTTATCTTGAATCAAATTACATTTGAAAAGTTTCAGGCACAGATATACAAACAGTAATACAGAGATTCAACAGTTGTGAATGAGACATAGAGGAAAGAGAGAGGGGGGATATACCTGGGAGCACGGTGAGCCAAGCAGAGTGGTAAGCGTACCCAATAGAGTTCCCTGCCAGACAAGTATACTCTCCTGCATCCTCTAAAGACACATTGGTAAGGAAGAGGCTCTCTAGTTCCTTATCCGTAGTGTTTATACCAGCCGTCTGGAGAGGAGAGGAGAGAGGGATGGAGAGAGAGGAACAGAGAGAGTTCATAAACCAAACGCTCCAAGAGAAAATGCACCAAACACCAAAACACTAAAACCACCGAGCACAAGGAGAGGAGCATCTCAGAATAGACCAGTCACCAATGGGAACAGAGGGTTAGGTTTAGAGGTCAGGGGTCAGGGGTCACAGGAAGCAGGACTGAAGACCTTATTCCACAGGGCTCAAGTCGGCTTGATGTAACATCACTAGGATGATCTTTACCACCACCTCAACTAGCTGACACCCAGAGCAGCAGCAGAGAAGCCGTCACCAAAAGGTCCCATATCACCACCACACCATGTACTGCCATCAAACTGAGGAGAGGGGGGGGGAGAGAGGGATGAATACACTGACCACAAAAGCCAACATGTTTAGAAAAGAAAGCATCATCGCTGTGGCTTTTGCAGAAGGACCAAATCGGCCATATGATCAGCACCATAACACACTGCCATAAAGCAGAGGTTAAACAACACCATGGTGTATTTCAACTGAGGATAGAAACGACTACTGGGGTCTGATCTATGTGTGTGTCTACAGCTCAGTGATAAGCAGTGTTCATCCAGCCGTCCTGCATGCAGCTCTGCTATACAACTGTCTGGAATTCCAATAACACGGTGTGTGTGTGTGTGTGTTTGAGGAGGGGGAGAGCGCAGCCTATTGAAGTACTACCAGTTATGAAGGGTGTGAAACTGTGGTTGTATTGATCTGAGGAAGGTGATGGTAAATGGATGAGACAAGCTAACTGACAAACTTCAGCTCAACCCTAATATAGGGGTTTCTGCTCATCAACCAGCCAGACAATCAGCAGCACAGGAAAAACAGACTGAGAGCCAGAACAGGGGACATAGAGATGGAGAGATAGAGGAGGGGAAACAGATGGCGAGAGATAGAGGGAGAGATGGAGGAGGGGAAACAGAGGGGGAGAGATAGAGGGAGAGATAGAGGAGGTGAAAACAGAGGGGGAGAGATAGAGGGAGAGATAGAGGAGGGGAAACAGAGGGGGAGAGATAGAGGGAGAGATAGAGGAGGGGAAAACAGAGGGGGAGAGATAGAGGGAGAGATAGAGGAGGAGAAAACAGAGGGGGAGAGATAGGGGGAGAGATAGAGGAGGGGAAACAGGAGAGAGAAAGAGGGAGAGATAGAGGGAGAGATAGAGGAGGGGAAACAGAGGGAGAGATAGAGGGAGAGATAGAGGGAGAGATAGAGGGAGCGATAGAGGAGGGGAAACAGAGTGGGGAGAGATAGAGGAGGGGAAACAGGGGAGAGAAAGAGGGAGAGATAGAGGAGGGGAAACAGAGGGGGGAGAAAGAGGGAGAGATAGAGGGAGAGATAGAGGAGGGGAAACAGAGGGGGAGAAAGAGGGAGAGATAGAGGGAGAGATAGAGGAGGGGAAACAGAGGGGGAGAGATAGAGGGAGAGATAGAGGAGGGGAAAACAGAGGGGGAGAGATAGAGGGAGAGATAGAGGAGGGGAAACAGAGGGGGAGAGATAGAGGGAGAGATAGAGGAGGGGAAAACAGAGGGGGAGAGATAGAGGGAGAGATAGAGGAGGAGAAAACAGAGGGGGAGAGATAGGGGGAGAGATAGAGGAGGGGAAACAGGAGAGAGAAAGGGGGAGAGATAGAGGGAGAGGTAGAGGAGGGGAAACAGAGGGAGAGATAGAGGGAGAGATAGAGGGAGAGATAGAGGGAGAGATAGAGGAGGGGAAACAGAGTGGGGAGAGATAGAGGAGGGGAAACAGGGGAGAGAAAGAGGGAGAGATAGAGGAGGGGAAACAGAGGGGGGAGAAAGAGGGAGAGATAGAGGGAGAGATAGAGGAGGGGAAACAGAGGGGGAGAAAGAGGGAGAGATAGAGGGAGAGATAGAGGAGGGGAAACAGAGGGAGAGATAGAGGGAGAGATAGAGGGAGAGATGGAGGAGGGGAAACAGAGGGAGAGATAGAGGGAGAGATAGAGAGAGAGATAGTGGAGGGGAAACAGAGGGAGAGATAGAGGGAGAGATACAGAGAGAGATAGAGGAGGGGAAACAGAGGGGGAGAAAGAGGGAGAGATAGAGGGAGAGATGGAGGAGGGGAAACAGAGGGAGAGATAGAGGGAGAGATAGAGAGAGAGATAGAGGAGGGGAAACAGAGGGAGAGATAGAGGGAGAGATAGAGGGGGAGATATCGGAGGGGAAACAGAGGGGGAGAGATAGAGGGAGAGATAGAGGGAGAGATAGAGGGAGAGATAGAGGGAGAGATAGAGGGAGAGATAGAGGGAGAGACAGAGGGAGAGATAGAGGGAGAGATAGAGGAGGGGAAACAGAGGGGGAGAAAGAGGGAGAGATAGAGGGAGAGATATCGGAGGGGAAACAGAGGGGGAGAGATAGAGGGAGAGATAGAGGGAGAGATAGGGGAGAGATAGAGGGAGAGATAGAGGAGGGGAAACAGAGGGGGAGAAAGAGGCGGGGAAACAGAGGGGGAGAAAGAGGAGTGTTATTCTAGAACAGTAGACAGCTCGTAGCGCCAGGTGGTCATAGTGATAGTGGGGTTTACGTGGTTTACCTGCTCTGTGTATTTTAAGCCAGAAGGTGTTTTCTGACTTTCCTACAAAGTTAGACGCTCGACACCAGTACTTCCCGGCATCAGCTTCGGTCACATTCAACACAGTCAGTTTAACATCAACCTCTGTTCTCCTGCTCACTAGACTCTGGAGAGTAGGGGTTAAAACACACTGGCGTAAACAACAACAAACACAACAACAACAACAACAACAACAACAGAACCAGTTTAACATCAACCTCTGTTCTCCTGCTAGACTGTGGAGGAGAAGAGCGTTAGAACCATACAGTTACATATTATAACTCTACATTGGGATCCTTGCAATATGCTAGATCCAATAGGATCTCTGTGGTTAAAACACACTGTGAAATGGAAGCTGTAGATAAGGATATTAAAGGCTTATATAAGTACAAATGCACACACACGCACTGCATCATTACTCGTGATGGGAAAAACTGTTGATCAATAATTACATATGAGGAGAAAACAGATCATATATTCAACTGTAGCTGATTCATTAAAACATATCATATATTAAACTGTAGCTGGTTCATTAAAACATATCATATATTCAACTGTAGCTGGTTCATTAAAACATATCATATATTCAACTGTAGCTGGTTCATTAAAACATATCATATATTCAACTGTAGCTGGTTCATTAAAACATATCATAT
>CM062501.1:52191493-52206415 GCA_031479575.1 Coregonus ussuriensis
GAAGGGGGAAGGAAGAGGGGGGAGGTAGACAGGGAAGGGAGGGGGAGAGGGGTGAGGTAGACAGGGAAGGGGGTGAGGCAGAGGGGGAGGTAGACAGGGAAAGGAAAGGGAGAGGGGTGAGGTAGACAGGGAAGGGGGTGAGGCAGAGGGGGGAGGTAGACAGGGAAGGGGGTGAGGCAGAGGGGGGAGGTAGACAGGGAAGGGGGTGAGGCAGAGGGGGGAGGTAGACAGGGAAGGGGGTGAGGCAGAGGGGGGAGGTAGACAGGGAAGGGGGTGAGGCAGAGGGGGGAGGTAGACAGGGAAGGGGGTGAGGCAGAGGGGGGAGGTAGACAGGGAAGGGGGTGAGGCATGGTTATGGGTGTTCAAAATAACACTGTGGCTGATAAACAAAAAGAAGAAAGCGAGGGTTGGCAAACATGGACAAGAGGGAGACAAGAGAGAGACAGGAGAGAGACAAGAGAGACAAGAGAGAGACAAGAGAGAGACAAGAGAGAGACAGGAGAGACAACAGAGAGACAAGAGAGAGACAGGAGAGAGACAAGAGAGAGACAGGAGAGAGACAAGAGAGTGACAAGAGAGAGACAGGAGAGAGACAGGAGAGAGACAAGAGAGAGACAAGAGAGAGGCAGGAGAGAGACAAGAGAGTGACAAGAGAGAGACAAGAGAGTGACAATAGAGAGACAGGAGAGAGACAGGAGAGAAACAAGAGAGAGACAGGAGAGAGACAAGAGAGAGACAAGAGAGTGACAAGAGAGAGACAGGAGAGAGACAGGAGAGAGACAGGAGAGAGACAAGAGAGAGACAGGAGAGAGACAAGAGAGTGACAAGGGAGAGACAAGAGAGTGACAAGAGAGAGACAGGAGAGAGACAGGAGAGAGACAAGAGAGAGACAAGAGAGAGACAGGAGAGAGACAAGAGAGAGACAAGAGAGAGACAAGATAAAGACAAGAGAGAGACAGGAGAGAGACAAGAGAGTGACAAGAGAGAGACAGGAGAGAGACAGGAGAGAGACAAGAGAGAGACAAGAGAGAGGCAGGAGAGAGACAAGAGAGTGACAAGAGAGAGACAAGAGAGTGACAGGAGAGAGACAAGAGAGAGACAAGAGAGAGACAAGATAAAGACAAGAGAGAGACAGGAGAGAGACAGGAGAGAGACAGGAGAGAAACAAGAGAGAGACAGGAGAGAGACAAGAGAGAGACAAGAGAGTGACAAGAGAGAGACAGGAGAGAGACAGGAGAGAGACAGGAGAGAGACAAGAGAGAGACAGGAGAGAGACAAGAGAGTGACAAGGGAGAGACAAGAGAGTGACAAGAGAGAGACAGGAGAGAGACAGGAGAGAGACAAGAGAGAGACAAGAGAGAGACAGGAGAGAGACAAGAGAGAGACAAGAGAGAGACAAGATAAAGACAAGAGAGAGACAGGAGAGAGACAAGAGAGTGACAAGAGAGAGACAGGAGAGAGACAGGAGAGAGACAAGAGAGAGACAAGAGAGAGGCAGGAGAGAGACAAGAGAGTGACAAGAGAGAGACAAGAGAGTGACAATAGAGAGACAGGAGAGAGACAGGAGAGAAACAAGAGAGAGACAGGAGAGAGACAAGAGAGAGACAAGAGAGTGACAAGAAAGAGACAGGAGAGAGACATGAGAGAGACAGGAGAGAGACAAGAGAGAGACAGGAGAGAGACAAGAGAGTGACAAGGGAGAGACAAGAGAGTGACAAGAGAGAGACAGGAGAGAGACAGGAGAGAGACAAGAGAGAGACAGGAGAGAGACAAGAGAGACAAGAGAGAGACAGGAGAGAGACAAGAGAGAGACAGGAGAGAGACAAGAGAGTGACAAGAGAGAGACAGGAGAGAGACAGGAGAAAGACAAGAGAGAGACAGGAGAGAGACAAGAGAGAGACAAGAGAGAGACAGGAGAGAGACAAGAGAGTGACAAGAGAGAGACAGGAGAGAGACAGGAGAGAGACAAGAGAGAGACAGGAGAGAGACAAGAGAGAGACAAGAGAGAGACAGGAGAGAGACAAGAGAGTGACAAGAGAGAGACAGGAGAGAGACAGGAGAGAGACAAGAGAGAGACAGGAGAGTGACAGGAGAGAGACAGGAGAGAGACATGAGAGAGACAGGAGAGAGACAGGAGAGAGACAGGAGAGAGACAAGAGAGACAAGAGAGAGACAGGAGAGAGACAAGAGAGTGACAAGAGAGAGACAAGAGAGTGACAAGAGAGAGACAGGAGAGAGACAGGAGAGAGACAAGAGAGAGACAGGAGAGAGACAAGAGAGTGACAAGAGAGAGACAGGAGAGAGACAGGAGAGAGACAAGAGAGAGACAGGGGAGAGACAAGAGAGAGACAAGAGAGAGACAGGAGAGAGACAAGAGAGTGACAAGAGAGAGACAGGAGAGAGACAGGAGAGAGACAAGAGAGAGACAGGAGAGAGACAAGACAGTGACAAGAGAGACAGGAGAGACAGGAGAGACAGGAGAGAGACACCAGAGAGACAAGACAGACAGGAGAGAGACAAGACAGTGACAAGAGAGACAGGAGAGACAGGAGAGAGACACCAGAGAGACAAGACAGACAGGAGAGAGACGAGGGAGACAAGAGAGAGACAAGAGAGAGACAGGAGAGAGACAAGAGAGAGACAGGAGAGAGACAAGAGAGAGACAAGAGAGAGACAAGAGAGTGACAAGAGAGAGACAGGAGAGAGACAGGAGAGAGACAAGAGAGAGACAGGAGAGAGACAAGAGAGAGACAAGAGAGAGACAAGAGAGAGACAGGAGAGAGACAAGAGAGTGACAGGAGAGAGACAGGAGAGAGACATGAGAGAGACAGGAGAGAGACAGGAGAGAGACAGATGAGAGACAGGAGAGAGACAAGAGAGAGACAGGAGAGAGACAGGAAAGAGACAAGAGAGAGACAGGAGAGAGACAAGATAGAGACAAGAGAGAGACAGGAGAGACAACAGAGAGACAAGAGAGAGACAGGAGAGAGACAAGAGAGAGACAGGAGAGAGACAAGAGAGTGACAAGAGAGAGACAGGAGAGAGACAGGAGAGAGACAAGAGAGAGACAAGAGAGAGGCAGGAGAGAGACAAGAGAGTGACAAGAGAGAGACAAGAGAGTGACAATAGAGAGACAGGAGAGAGACAGGAGAGAAACAAGAGAGAGACAGGAGAGAGACAAGAGAGAGACAAGAGAGTGACAAGAGAGAGACAGGAGAGAGACAGGAGAGAGACAGGAGAGAGACAAGAGAGAGACAGGAGAGAGACAAGAGAGTGACAAGGGAGAGACAAGAGAGTGACAAGAGAGAGACAGGAGAGAGACAGGAGAGAGACAAGAGAGAGACAAGAGAGAGACAGGAGAGAGACAAGAGAGAGACAAGAGAGAGACAAGATAAAGACAAGAGAGAGACAGGAGAGAGACAAGAGAGTGACAAGAGAGAGACAGGAGAGAGACAGGAGAGAGACAAGAGAGAGACAAGAGAGAGGCAGGAGAGAGACAAGAGAGTGACAAGAGAGAGACAAGAGAGTGACAGGAGAGAGACAAGAGAGAGACAAGAGAGAGACAAGATAAAGACAAGAGAGAGACAGGAGAGAGACAGGAGAGAGACAGGAGAGAAACAAGAGAGAGACAGGAGAGAGACAAGAGAGAGACAAGAGAGTGACAAGAGAGAGACAGGAGAGAGACAGGAGAGAGACAGGAGAGAGACAAGAGAGAGACAGGAGAGAGACAAGAGAGTGACAAGGGAGAGACAAGAGAGTGACAAGAGAGAGACAGGAGAGAGACAGGAGAGAGACAAGAGAGAGACAAGAGAGAGACAGGAGAGAGACAAGAGAGAGACAAGAGAGAGACAAGATAAAGACAAGAGAGAGACAGGAGAGAGACAAGAGAGTGACAAGAGAGAGACAGGAGAGAGACAGGAGAGAGACAAGAGAGAGACAAGAGAGAGGCAGGAGAGAGACAAGAGAGTGACAAGAGAGAGACAAGAGAGTGACAATAGAGAGACAGGAGAGAGACAGGAGAGAAACAAGAGAGAGACAGGAGAGAGACAAGAGAGAGACAAGAGAGTGACAAGAAAGAGACAGGAGAGAGACATGAGAGAGACAGGAGAGAGACAAGAGAGAGACAGGAGAGAGACAAGAGAGTGACAAGGGAGAGACAAGAGAGTGACAAGAGAGAGACAGGAGAGAGACAGGAGAGAGACAAGAGAGAGACAGGAGAGAGACAAGAGAGACAAGAGAGAGACAGGAGAGAGACAAGAGAGAGACAGGAGAGAGACAAGAGAGTGACAAGAGAGAGACAGGAGAGAGACAGGAGAAAGACAAGAGAGAGACAGGAGAGAGACAAGAGAGAGACAAGAGAGAGACAGGAGAGAGACAAGAGAGTGACAAGAGAGAGACAGGAGAGAGACAGGAGAGAGACAAGAGAGAGACAGGAGAGAGACAAGAGAGAGACAAGAGAGAGACAGGAGAGAGACAAGAGAGTGACAAGAGAGAGACAGGAGAGAGACAGGAGAGAGACAAGAGAGAGACAGGAGAGTGACAGGAGAGAGACAGGAGAGAGACATGAGAGAGACAGGAGAGAGACAGGAGAGAGACAGGAGAGAGACAAGAGAGACAAGAGAGAGACAGGAGAGAGACAAGAGAGTGACAAGAGAGAGACAAGAGAGTGACAAGAGAGAGAAAGGAGAGAGACAGGAGAGAGACAAGAGAGAGACAGGAGAGAGACAAGAGAGTGACAAGAGAGAGACAGGAGAGAGACAGGAGAGAGACAAGAGAGAGACAGGGGAGAGACAAGAGAGAGACAAGAGAGAGACAGGAGAGAGACAAGAGAGTGACAAGAGAGAGACAGGAGAGAGACAGGAGAGAGACAAGAGAGAGACAGGAGAGAGACAAGACAGTGACAAGAGAGACAGGAGAGACAGGAGAGACAGGAGAGAGACACCAGAGAGACAAGACAGACAGGAGAGAGACGAGGGAGACAAGAGAGAGACAAGAGAGAGACAGGAGAGAGACAAGAGAGAGACAAGAGAGAGACAAGAGAGTGACAAGAGAGAGACAGGAGAGAGACAGGAGAGAGACAAGAGAGAGACAGGAGAGAGACAAGAGAGAGACAAGAGAGAGACAGGAGAGAGACAAGAGAGAGACAGGAGAGAGACAAGAGAGTGACAGGAGAGAGACAGGAGAGAGACATGAGAGAGACAGGAGAGAGACAGGAGAGAGACAGATGAGAGACAGGAGAGAGACAAGAGAGAGACAGGAGAGAGACAGGAAAGAGACAAGAGAGAGACAGGAGAGAGACAAGAGAGAGACAAGAGAGAGACAGGAGAAAGACAAGAGAGAGACAGGAGAGAGACAAGAGAGTGAAAGGAGAGAGACAGGAGAGAGACAGGAGAGAGACAAGAGAGAGACAGGGGAGAGACAAGAGAGAGACAAGAGAGAGACAGGAGAGAGACAAGAGAGTGACAAGAGAGAGACAGGAGAGAGACAGGAGAGAGACAAGAGAGAGACAAGACAGTGACAAGAGAGACAGGAGAGACAGGAGAGAGACACCAGAGAGACAAGACAGACAGGAGAGAGACAAGAGAGAGACAAGAGAGAGACAAGAGAGAGACAGGAGAGAGACAAGAGAGAGACAAGAGAGAGACAGGAGAGAGACAAGAGAGTGACAAGAGAGAGACAGGAGAGAGACAGGAGAGAGACAAGAGAGAGACAGGAGAGAGAAGAGAGAGAGACAAGAGAGAGACAAGATAGAGACAGGAGAGAGACAAGAGAGTGACAAGAGAGAGACAGGAGAGAGACAGAAGAGAGACAAAAGAGAGACAATAGAGAAACAAGAGAGAGAAGAGAGAGAGACAAGAGAGAGACAGGAGAGAGACAAGAGAGTGACAAGAGAGAGACAGGAGAGACAGGAGAGAGACAAGAGAGAGACAGGAGAGAGACAGCAGAGAGACAAAAGAGAGACAAGAGAGAAACAAGAGAGAGAAGAGAGAGAGACAAGAGAGAGACAGGAGAGACAAGAGAGTGACAAGAGAGAGACAGGAGAGAGACAAGAGAGTGACAAGAGAGAGACAGGAGAGACAGGAGAGACAGGAGAGAGACACCAGAGAGACAAGACAGACAGGAGAGAGACAAGAGAGAGACAAGAGAGTGACAAGAGAGAGACAGGAGAGAGACAACAGAGAGACAAGAGAGAGACAAGAGAGACACAAGAGAGACACAAGGGGGAGACAAGAGAGAGACAAGAGAGAGACAAGAGAGAGACAGGGACAGGAGAGACAGAGACAAGAGAGACACAAGAGAGAGACAAGAGAGAGACAGGAGGGAGACAGAGACAGGAGAGAGACAACAGAGAGACAGGAGAGAGACAGAGTCAGGAGAGAGACAGGAGAGAGAGAAGAGAGACAGAGACATGAGTCTGGTATTTCAGTAGATTATAACTAGACAGAAACAGCCAGAGGGGGAATATAGAATAGAGAGAGAGAGAAATAAAGAGGGGTAATGTCCTGTTGTGACTGGTCTCCTGAAGGCAGAGATGACAGCTCAGTGGAAACATGATGATAATATATAACACACTACTCTGGGTAAAACCATTTAACCCCTACTCTGGGTAGAACCATTTAAACCCTACTCTGGGTAGAACCATTTAAACCCTACTCTGGGTAGAACCATTTAAACCCTACTCTGGGTAGAACCATTTAAACCCTACTCTGGGTATAACCATTTAACCCCTACTCTGGGTAGAACCATTTAACCCCTACTCTGGGTAGAACCATTTAAACCCTACTCTGGGTAGAACCATTTAAACCCTACTCTGGGTAAAACCATTTAACCCCTACTCTGGGTAGAACCATTTAAACCCTACTCTGGGTAGAACCATTTAAACCCTACTCTGGGTAGAACCATTTAAACACTACTCTGGGTAGAACCATTTAAACCCTACTCTGAGTAGAACTATTTAAACCCTAATCTGGGTAGAATCGTTTAACCCCTACTCTGGGTAGAACCATTTAAACCCTACTCTGGGTAAAACCATTTAACCCCTACTCTGGGTAGAACCATTTAAACCCTACTCTGGGTAGAACCATTTAAACCCTACTCTGGGTAGAACCATTTAAACCCTACTCTGGGTAGAACCATTTAATCCCTACTCTGGGTAGAACCATTTAATCCCTACTCTGGGTAGAACCATTTAAACCCTACTCTGAGTAGAACTATTTAAACCCTAATCTGGGTAGAACCATTTAACCCCTACTCTGGGTAGAACCATTTAAACCCTACTCTGAGTAGAACCATTTAAACCCTAATCTGGGTAGAACCATTTAACCCCTACTCTGGGTAGAACCATTTAAACCCTACTCTGGGTAGAACCATTTAACCCTACTCTGGGTAGAACTATTTAAACCCTACTCTGGGTAGAACCATTTAACCCCTACTCTGGATAGAACCATTTAAACCCTACTCTGGGTAGAACCATTTAACCCTACTCTGGGTAGAACCATTTAAACCCTTCTCTGGGTAGAACCATTTAACCCCTACTCTGGGTAGAACCATTTAAACCCTACTCTGGGTAGAACCATTTAAACCCTACTCTGGGTTGAACCATTTAAACCCTACTCTGAATAGAACCATTTAAACCCTACTCTGGGTAGAACCATTTAAACCCTGCTCTGGGTAGAACCATGTAAACCCTACTCTGGGTAGAACCGTTTAACCCCTACTCTGGGTAGAACCATTTAAACCCTACTCTGGGTAGAACCGTTTAACCCCTACTCTGGGTAGAACAATTTAAACCCTACTCTGGGTAGACCGTTTAACCCCTACTCTAAGTAAAACCATTTAAACCCTACTCTGGGTAGAACCATTTAACCCCTACTCTGGGTAGAACCATTTAAACCCTACTCTGAGTAGAACCATTTAAACCCTAATCTGGGTAGAACCATTTAACCCCTACTCTGGGTAGAACCATTTAAACCCTACTCTGGGTAGAACCATTTAACCCTACTCTGGGTAGAACCATTTAAACCCTACTCTGGGTAGAACCATTTAACCCCTACTCTGGATAGAACCATTTAAACCCTACTCTGGGTAGAACCATTTAACCCTACTCTGGGTAGAACCATTTAAACCCTTCTCTGGGTAGAACCATTTAACCCCTACTCTGGGTAGAACCATTTAAACCCTACTCTGGGTAGAACCATTTAAACCCTACTCTGGGTTGAACCATTTAAACCCTACTCTGGGTAGAACCATTTAAACCCTACTCTGGGTAGAACCATTTAAACCCTGCTCTGGGTAGAACCATGTAAACCCTACTCTGGGTAGAACCGTTTAACCCCTACTCTGGGTAGAACCATTTAAACCCTATTCTGGGTAGAACCGTTTAACCCCTACTCTGGGTAGAACCATTTAAACCCTACTCTGGGTAGAACCGTTTAACCCCTACTCTGGGTAGAACCATTGAACCCCTACTCTGGGTAGAATCGTTTAACATCTACTCTGGGTAGAACCATTTAAACCCTACTCTGGGTAGAACCGTTTAACCCCTACTCTGGGTAGAACTGTTTAAACCCTACTCTGGGTAGAACCATTTAAACCCTACTCTGGGTAGAACCATTTAAACCCTACTCTGGGTAGAACCATTTAAACCCTACTCTGGGTAGAACCATTTAAACCCTACTCTGGGTAGAACCATTTAAACCCTACTCTGGGTAGAACCATTTAACCCTACTCTGGGTAGAACCATTTAAACCCTACTCTGGGTAGAACCATTTAACCCTACTCTGGGTAGAACCATTTAAACCCTACTCTGGGTAGAACCATTTAAACCCTACTCTGGGTAGAACCATTTAACCCTACTCTGGGTATAACCATTTAAACCCTACTCTGGGTAGAAGTGTTTAAACCCTACTCTGGGTAGAACCGTTTAACCCCTACTCTGGGTAGAACCATTTAAACCCTACTCTGGGTAGAACTGTTTAAACCCTACTCTGGGTAGAACCATTTAAACCCTACTCTGGGTAGAACTGTTTAAACCCTACTCTGGGTAGAACCGTTTAACCTCTACTCTGGGTAGAACCATTTAAACCCTACTCTGGGTATAACCATTTAAACCCTACTCTGGGTAGAACCATTTAAACCCTACTCTGGGTAGAACCATTTAAACCCTACTCTGGGTAGAACCATTTAACCCTACTCTGGGTATAACCATTTAAACCCTACTCTGGGTAGAACTGTTTAAACCCTACTCTGGGTAGAACTGTTTAAACCCTACTCTGGGTAGAACCATTTAAACCCTACTCTGGGTAGAACTGTTGAAACCCTACTCTGGGTAGAACCGTTTAACCCCTACTCTGGGTAGAACCATTTAAACCCTACTCTGGGTAGAACTGTTTAAACCCTACTCTGGGTAGAACCATTTAAACCCTACTCTGGGTAGAACTGTTTAAACCCTACTCTGGGTAGAACCGTTTAAACCCTACTCTGGGTAGAACCATTTAAACCCTACTCTGGGTAGAACCATTTAAACCCTACTCTGGGTAGAACTGTTTAAACCCTACTCTGGGTAGAACCATTTAAACCCTACTCTGGGTAGAACCATTTAAACCCTACTCTGGGTAGAACCATTTAACCCTACTCTGGGTAGAACCATTTAAACCCTACTCTGGGTAGAACCATTTAACCCTACTCTGGGTATAACCATTTAAACCCTACTCTGGGTAGAACTGTTTAAACCCTACTCTGGGTAGAACTGTTTAAACCCTACTCTGGGTAGAACCATTTAAACCCTACTCTGGGTAGAACTGTTTAAACCCTACTCTGGGTAGAACCGTTTAACCCCTACTCTGGGTAGAACCATTTAAACCCTACTCTGGGTAGAACTGTTTAAACCCTACTCTGGGTAGAACCATTTAAACCCTACTCTGGGTAGAACTGTTTAAACCCTACTCTGGGTAGAACCGTTTAAACCCTACTCTGGGTAGAACCATTTAAACCCTACTCTGGGTAGAACCATTTAAACCCTACTCTGGGTAGAACCATTTAAACCCTACTCTGGGTAGAACCATTTAACCCTACTCTGGGTAGAACCATTTAACCCCTACTCTGGGTAGAACCATTTAACCCTACTCTGGGTAGAACTGTTTACTGTTTAAGCCCTACTGTAGACTGGGTAACACTAGGGAGATAGATCACCTCGCCAGTCAGTCATTTATAGTTCTGTAATTGTGGAGAAGAATGCTCTGTCTCTCTTCCCACTCTCCATATCTCCTCTCTCTCTCTCTCTCTCTCTCTCTCTCTCTCTCTCTCTCTCTCTCTCTCTCTCTCTCTCTCTCTCTCTCTCTCTCTCTCTCTCTCTCTCTCTCTCTCTCTCTCTCTCTCTCTCTCTCTCTCTCTCTCTCTCTCTTTCTCTTGGAGGCCGGGGTGGAAAATAATGCACCAGTGTAAATATTATGGAGAGTGTTTTTTCTCAGTTGCATGGTAACAGAGCCCAGGCACAGTACAGCCTGGCAAATGTTTTTTGTACCCTGCTCCTCCCCAGACCCCCTCTATCCCCCCTCTACCCCACCCTCCACCCCCCCTCCCCAGACCCCCTCTACCCCACCTCCCCAGACCCCCTCTACCCCACCCTCTACCCCACCTCCCCAGACCCCCTCTACCCCACCCTCTACCCCACCTCCCCAGACCCCCTCTACCCCACCCTCTACCCCACCTCCCCAGACCCCCTCTACCCCACCCTCTACCCCACATCCCCAGACCCCCTCTACCCCACCTCCCCAGACCCCCTCTACCCCACCCTCTACCCCACCTCCCCAGACCCCCTCTACCCCACCTCCCCAGACCCCCTCTACCCCACCTCCCCAGACCCCCTCTACCCCACCCACTACCCCACCCTCTACCCCCCCTCCCCAGACCCCCTCTACCCCACCCACTACCCCACCCTCTACCCCCCCTCCCCAGACCCCCTCTACCCCACCCACTACCCCACCCTCTACCCCCCCTCCCCAGACCCCCTCTACCCCACCCACTACCCCATCCTCTACCCCCCCTCCCCAGACCCCCTCTACCCCCCCCCTCCCCAGACCCCCTCTACCCCACCCTCTACCCCACCTCCCCAGACCCCCTCTACCCCACCCTCTACCCCACCTCCCCAGACCCCCTCTACCCCACCTCCCCAGACCCCCTCTACCCCACCCACTACCCCACCTTTCTACCCCCCCTCCCCAGACCCCCTCTACCCCACCCTCTACCCCACCTCTCCAGACCCCATATTTTGCCATAGCCCCCCCCCCCTCCACCCCTCCTGGCCCCCTACCCCCCTCTCCTGCCCCTGTCCCCCTCCTCTCTGCCTCAGCCCCCCTCTTCTCTCAAACATCCTCCCCTTTTCCCCCTGCCTTGCCCCTGCCACACCGCCAGCCCTCCCCCTCCTCCCCCCGTGTGTGTGAGGAGTCAAACTGCAGTCAATGGCTCCTCTTATGCGGTAGATGAGTGAAGCCCTGTACCGTGGTAATGCTGTGTGTATGTTTGTGCGTGTGCGTATGTGTTTGTGCGTGTGCGTATGTGTTTGTGTGTGTGCGTATGTGTTTGTGTGTGTGCGTATGTGTTTGTGCGTGTGCGTATGTGTTTGTGTGTGTGTATGTGAAGTGGGTAAAAGTCTCAGAAGAACCTCTCTTTGTATACCTTACCACCGTGTATTAAATACATATGCATCGGGCTCTCTAAAACAGCCCTGACTAAAACAGCCCTGACTAAAACAGCCCTGACTAAAATAATAATAATAATATAATATGCCATTTAGCAGACGCTTTTATCCAAAGCGACTTACAGTCATGCGTGCATACATTTTTGTGTATGGGTGGTCCCGGGGATCGAACCCACTACCTTGGCGTTACAAGCGCCGTGCTGTACCAGCTGAGCTACAGAGGACCACAACAGCCCTGACTAAAACAGCCCTGACTAAAACAGTCCTGACTAAAACAGCCCTGACTAAAACTGTCCTGACTAAAACAGCCCTGACAAAAACAGTCCTGACTAAAACAGCCCTGACTAAAACAGTCCTGACTAAAACAGCCCTGACTAAAACAGCCCTGACTAAAACAGCCCTGACTAAAACAGCCCTGACTAAAACAGCCCTGACTAAAACAGCCCTGACTAAAACAGCCCTGACTAAAACAGTCCTGACTAAAACAGCCCTGACTAAAACAGCCCTGACTAAAACAGTCCTGACTAAAACAGCCCTGACTAAAACAGCCCTGACTAAAACAGTCCTGACTAAAACAGCCCTGACTAAAACAGTCCTGACTAAAACAGCCCTGACTAAAACAGTCCTGACTAAAACAGCCCTGACTAAAACAGCCCTGACTAAAACAGTCCTGACTAAAACAGCCCTGACTAAAACAGCCCTGACTAAAACAGCCCTGACTAAAACAGCCCTGACTAAAACAGTCCTGACTAAAACAGCCCTGACTAAAACAGCCCTGACTAAAACAGCCCTGACTAAAACAGTCCTGACTAAACAGCCCTGACTAAAACAGCCCTAACTAAAACAGCCCTGACTAAAACAGCCCTGACTAAAACAGCCCTGACTAAAACAGCCCTGACTAAAACTGTCCTGACTAAAACAGCCCTGACTAAAACAGTCCTGACTAAAACAGCCCTGACTAAAACAGTCCTGACTAAAACAGCCCTGACTAAAACAGTCCTGACTAAAACAGCCCTGACTAAAACAGCCCTGACTAAAACAGCCCTGACTAAAACAGTCCTGACTAAAACAGCCCTGACTAAAACAGCCCTGACTAAAACAGCCCTGACTAAAACAGTCCTGACTAAAACAGCCCTGACTAAAACAGCCCTGACTAAAACAGTCCTGACTAAAACAGCCCTGACTAAAACAGTCCTGACTAAAACAGCCCTGACTAAAACAGCCCTGACTAAAACAGTCCTGACTAAAACAGCCCTGACTAAAACAGCCCTGACTAAAACAGCCCTGACTAAAACAGCCCTGACTAAAACAGCCCTGACTAAAACAGTCCTGACTAAAACAGCCCTGACTAAAACAGTCCTGACTAAAACAGCCCTGACTAAAACAGCCCTAACTAAAACAGCCCTGACTAAAACAGCCCTGACTAAAACAGCCCTGACTAAAACAGCCCTGACTAAAACAGTCCTGACTAAAACAGCCCTGACTAAAACAGCCCTGACTAAAACAGCCCTGACTAAAACAGTCCTGACTAAAACAGCCCTGACTAAAACAGTCCTGACTAAAACAGCCCTGACTAAAACAGCCCTGACTAAAACAGCCCTGACTAAAACAGTCCTGACTAAAACAGCCCTGACTAAAACAGCCCTGACTAAAACAGCCCTGACTAAAACAGCCCTGACTAAAACAGCCCTGACTAAAACAGTCCTGACTAAAACAGCCCTGACTAAAACAGCCCTGACTAAAACAGTCCTGACTAAAACAGCCCTGACTAAAACAGCCCTAACTAAAACAGCCCTGACTAAAACAGCCCTGACTAAAGAGGCTATTGACTGAAAGTGTAGAAGTTCTGATTATACAAGGCAAAACAGATATATCAGCAACTAGAATGTCCTGAATGCTGTAATTTGCTATTTAGTTGTATTCTCTCTTCAGACTTCAGATCATATAAGTGGCTTGTGCAATGTGAGGATGCAACCTTTAGTGAACCAGGAGGCTGAGCGGTATTAATGTCCCCAACGTTATAATCCATTCAGCCAATCAACATCCAGATTCCACAGAGCATTAGCTGATTAAGCAGCTTTACTCTGAAGTCAGAGAGATTTAGAGTTTTACAGACCTGGCTGAAGTGGTAAGCATAGCATGGGAATGAGAAGTGTAGGTCTGGTCATGACTACAGGAAACTCTGCTCTCTACCAGGAATATAGAAGTGTAGGTCTGGTCAGGACTACAGGAAACTCTGCTCTCTACCAGGAATATAGAAGTGTAGGTCTGGTCAGGACTACAGGAAACTCTGCTCTCTACCAGGAATATAGAAGTGTAGGTCTGGTCAGGACTACAGGAAACTCTGCTCTCTACCAGGAATATAGAAGTGTAGGTCTGGTCAGGACTACAGGAAACTCTGCTCTCTACCAGGAATATAGAAGTGTAGGTCTGGTCAGGACTACAGGAAACTCTGCTCTCTACCAGGAATATAGAAGTGTAGGTCTATTCAGGACTACAGGAAACTCTGCTCTCTACCAGGAATATAGAAGTGTAGGACTGGTCAGGACTACAGGAAACTCTGCTCTCTACCAGGAATATAGAAGTGTAGGTCTGGTCAGGACTACAGGAAACTCTGCTCTCTTCCAGGAATATAGAAGTGTAGGTCTGGTCAGGACTACAGGAAACTCTGCTCTCTACCAGGAATATAAAAGTGTAGGTCTGGTCAGGACTACAGGAAACTCTGCTCTCTACCAGGAATATAGAAGTGTAGGTCTGGTCAGGACTACAGGAAACTCTGCTCTCTACCAGGAATATAGAAGTGTAGGTCTGGTCAGGACTACAGGAAACTCTGCTCTCTACCAGGAATATAGAAGTGTAGGTCTGGTCAGGACTACCGGAAACTCTGCTCTCTACCAGGAATATAGAAGTGTAGGTCTGGTCAGGACTACAGGAAACTCTGCTCTCTACCAGGAATATAGAAGTGTAGGTCTGGTCAGGACTACCGGAAACTCTGCTCTCTACCAGGAATATAGAAGTGTAGGTCTGGTCAGGACTACAGGAAACTCTGCTTTCTACAAGGAACATAGAAGTTTAGGTCTGGTCAGGACTACAGGAAACTCTGCTCTTTACCAGGAATATAGAAGTTTAGGTCTGGTCAAGACTACAGGAAACTCTGCTCTCTACCAGGAATATAGAAGTGTAGGTCTGGTCAGGACTACAGGAAACTCTGCTCTCTTCCAGGA
>CM062501.1:52206915-52239415 GCA_031479575.1 Coregonus ussuriensis
TAGAACCATTTAAACCCTACTCTGGGGTAGAACCATTTAAACCCTACTCTGGGTTGAACCATTTAAACCCTACTCTGAATAGAACCATTTAAACCCTACTCTGGGTAGAACCATTTAAACCCTGCTCTGGGTAGAACCATGTAAACCCTACTCTGGGTAGAACCGTTTAACCCCTACTCTGGGTAGAACCATTTAAACCCTACTCTGGGTAGAACCGTTTAACCCCTACTCTGGGTAGAACAATTTAAACCCTACTCTGGGTAGACCGTTTAACCCCTACTCTAAGTAAAACCATTTAAACCCTACTCTGGGTAGAACCATTTAACCCCTACTCTGGGTAGAACCATTTAAACCCTACTCTGAGTAGAACCATTTAAACCCTAATCTGGGTAGAACCATTTAACCCCTACTCTGGGTAGAACCATTTAAACCCTACTCTGGGTAGAACCATTTAACCCTACTCTGGGTAGAACCATTTAAACCCCTACTCTGGGTAGAACCATTTAACCCCTACTCTGGATAGAACCATTTAAACCCTACTCTGGGTAGAACCATTTAACCCTACTCTGGGTAGAACCATTTAAACCCTTCTCTGGGTAGAACCATTTAACCCCTACTCTGGGTAGAACCATTTAAACCCTACTCTGGGTAGAACCATTTAAACCCTACTCTGGGTTGAACCATTTAAACCCTACTCTGGGTAGAACCATTTAAACCCTACTCTGGGTAGAACCATTTAAACCCTGCTCTGGGTAGAACCATGTAAACCCTACTCTGGGTAGAACCGTTTAACCCCTACTCTGGGTAGAACCATTTAAACCCTATTCTGGGTAGAACCGTTTAAACCCCTACTCTGGGTAGAACCATTTAAACCCTACTCTGGGTAGAACCGTTTAAACCCCTACTCTGGGTAGAACCATTGAACCCCTACTCTGGGTAGAATCGTTTAACATCTACTCTGGGTAGAACCATTTAAACCCTACTCTGGGTAGAACCGTTTAACCCCTACTCTGGGTAGAACTGTTTAAACCCTACTCTGGGTAGAACCATTTAAACCCTACTCTGGGTAGAACCATTTAAACCCTACTCTGGGTAGAACCATTTAAACCCTACTCTGGGTAGAACCATTTAAACCCTACTCTGGGTAGAACCATTTAAAACCCTACTCTGGGTAGAACCATTTAACCCTACTCTGGGTAGAACCATTTAAACCCTACTCTGGGTAGAACCATTTAACCCTACTCTGGGTAGAACCATTTAAACCCTACTCTGGGTAGAACCATTTAAACCCTACTCTGGGTAGAACCATTTAACCCTACTCTGGGTATAACCGTTTAAACCCTACTCTGGGTAGAAGTGTTTAACCCCTACTCTGGGTAGAACCATTTAAACCCTACTCTGGGTAGAACCATTTAAACCCTACTCTGGGTAGAACTGTTTAAACCCTACTCTGGGTAGAACCATTTAAACCCTACTCTGGGTAGAACTGTTTAAACCCTACTCTGGGTAGAACCGTTTAACCCCTACTCTGGGTAGAACCATTTAAACCCTACTCTGGGTATAACCATTTAAACCCTACTCTGGGTAGAACCATTTAAACCCTACTCTGGGTAGAACCATTTAAACCCTACTCTGGGTAGAACCATTTAACCCTACTCTGGGTATAACCATTTAAACCCTACTCTGGGTAGAACTGTTTAAACCCTACTCTGGGTAGAACTGTTTAAACCCTACTCTGGGTAGAACCATTTAAACCCTACTCTGGGTAGAACTGTTGAAACCCTACTCTGGGTAGAACCGTTTAACCCCTACTCTGGGGTTGAACCATTTAAACCCTACTCTGGGTAGAACTGTTTAAACCCTACTCTGGGTAGAACCATTTAAACCCTACTCTGGGTAGAACTGTTTAAACCCTACTCTGGGTAGAACCGTTTAAACCCTACTCTGGGTAGAACCATTTAAACCCTACTCTGGGTAGAACCATTTAAACCCTACTCTGGGTAGAACTGTTTAAACCCTACTCTGGGTAGAACCATTTAAACCCTACTCTGGGTAGAACCATTTAAACCCTACTCTGGGTAGAACCATTTAACCCTACTCTGGGTAGAACCATTTAAACCCTACTCTGGGTAGAACCATTTAACCCTACTCTGGGTATAACCATTTAAACCCTACTCTGGGTAGAACTGTTTAAACCCTACTCTGGGTAGAACTGTTTAAACCCTACTCTGGGTAGAACCATTTAAACCCTACTTTGGGTAGAACTGTTTAAACCCTACTCTGGGTAGAACCGTTTAACCCCTACTCTGGGTAGAACCATTTAAACCCTACTCTGGGTAGAACTGTTTAAACCCTACTCTGGGTAGAACCATTTAAACCCTACTCTGGGTAGAACTGTTTAAACCCTACTCTGGGTAGAACCGTTTAAACCCTACTCTGGGTAGAACCATTTAAACCCTACTCTGGGTAGAACCATTTAAACCCTACTCTGGGTAGAACCATTTAAACCCTACTCTGGGTAGAACCATTTAACCCTACTCTGGGTAGAACCATTTAACCCCTACTCTGGGTAGAACCATTTAACCCTACTCTGGGTAGAACTGTTTACTGTTTAAGCCCTACTGTAGACTGGGTAACACTAGGGAGATAGATCACCTCGCCAGTCAGTCATTTATAGTTCTGTAATTGTGGAGAAGAATGCTCTGTCTCTCTTCCCACTCTCCATATCTCCTCTCTCTCTCTCTCTCTCTCTCTCTCTCTCTCTCTCTCTCTCTCTCTCTCTCTCTCTCTCTCTCTCTCTCTCTCTCTCTCTCTCTCTCTCTCTCTCTCTCTCTCTCTCTCTCTCTCTCTCTCTCTCTCTCTCTCTCTCTCTCTCTCTCTCTCTCTCTCTCTCTCTCTCTCTCTCTCTCTCTCTCTCTCTCTCTCTCTCTCTCTCTCTCTCTCTCTCTCTCTCTCTCTCTCTCTCTCTCTCTCTCTCTCTTGGAGGCCGGGGTGGAAAATAATGCACCGGTGTAAATATTATGGAGAGTGTTTTTTCTCAGTTGCATGGTAACAGAGCCCAGGCACAGTACAGCCTGGCAAATGTTTTTTGTACCCTGCTCCTCCCCAGACCCCCTCTATCCCCCCTCTACCCCACCCTCCACCCCCCCCTCCCCAGACCCCCTCTACCCCACTTCCCCAGACCCCCCTCTACCCCACCCTCTACCCCACCTCCCCAGACCCCCTCTACCCCACCTCCCCAGACCCCCCTCTACCCCACCCACTACCCCACCCTCTACCCCCCCTCCCCAGACCCCCTCTACCCCACCCTCTACCCCACCTCTCCAGACCCCATATTTTGCCATAGCCCCCCCCCCCTCCACCCCTCCTGGCCCCCTACCCCCTCTCCTGCCCCTGTCCCCCCTCCTCTCTGCCTCAGCCCCCCTCTTCTCTCAAACATCCTCCCCTCTTCCCCCTGCCTTGCCCCTGCCACACCGCCAGCCCTCCCCCTCCTCCCCCCGTGTGTGTGAGGAGTCAAACTGCAGTCAATGGCTCCTCTTATGCGGTAGATGAGTGAAGCCCTGTACCGTGGTAATGCTGTGTGTATGTTTGTGCGTGTGCGTATGTGTTTGTGCGTGTGCGTATGTGTTTGTGTGTGTGCGTATGTGTTTGTGTGTGTGCGTATGTGTTTGTGCGTGTGCGTATGTGTTTGTGTGTGTGTATGTGAAGTGGGTAAAAGTCTCAGAAGAACCTCTCTTTGTATACCTTACCACCGTGTATTAAATACATATGCATCGGGCTCTCTAAAACAGCCCTGACTAAAACAGCCCTGACTAAAACAGCCCTGACTAAAATAATAATAATAATATAATATGCCATTTAGCAGACGCTTTTATCCAAAGCGACTTACAGTCATGCGTGCATACATTTTTGTGTATGGGTGGTCCCGGGGATCGAACCCACTACCTTGGCGTTACAAGCGCCGTGCTGTACCAGCTGAGCTACAGAGGACCACAACAGCCCTGACTAAAACAGCCCTGACTAAAACAGTCCTGACTAAAACAGCCCTGACTAAAACTGTCCTGACTAAAACAGCCCTGACAAAAACAGTCCTGACTAAAACAGCCCTGACTAAAACAGTCCTGACTAAAACAGCCCTGACTAAAACAGCCCTGACTAAAACAGTCCTGACTAAAACAGCCCTGACTAAAACAGCCCTGACTAAAACAGCCCTGACTAAAACAGCCCTGACTAAAACAGTCCTGACTAAAACAGCCCTGACTAAAACAGCCCTGACTAAAACAGTCCTGACTAAAACAGCCCTGACTAAAACAGCCCTGACTAAAACAGTCCTGACTAAAACAGCCCTGACTAAAACAGTCCTGACTAAAACAGCCCTGACTAAAACAGTCCTGACTAAAACAGCCCTGACTAAAACAGCCCTGACTAAAACAGTCCTGACTAAAACAGCCCTGACTAAAACAGCCCTGACTAAAACAGCCCTGACTAAAACAGCCCTGACTAAAACAGTCCTGACTAAAACAGCCCTGACTAAAACAGCCCTGACTAAAACAGCCCTGACTAAAACAGTCCTGACTAAAACAGCCCTGACTAAAACAGCCCTGACTAAAACAGCCCTGACTAAAACAGTCCTGACTAAAACAGCCCTGACTAAAACAGCCCTGACTAAAACAGTCCTGACTAAAACAGCCCTGACTAAAACAGTCCTGACTAAAACAGCCCTGACTAAAACAGCCCTGACTAAAACAGTCCTGACTAAAACAGCCCTGACTAAAACAGCCCTGACTAAAACAGCCCTGACTAAAACAGCCCTGACTAAAACAGCCCTGACTAAAACAGTCCTGACTAAAACAGCCCTGACTAAAACAGCCCTGACTAAAACAGTCCTGACTAAAACAGCCCTGACTAAAACAGCCCTAACTAAAACAGCCCTGACTAAAACAGCCCTGACTAAAGAGGCTATTGACTGAAAGTGTAGAAGTTCTGATTATACAAGGCAAAACAGATATATCAGCAACTAGAATGTCCTGAATGCTGTAATTTGCTATTTAGTTGTATTCTCTCTTCAGACTTCAGATCATATAAGTGGCTTGTGCAATGTGAGGATGCAACCTTTAGTGAACCAGGAGGCTGAGCGGTATTAATGTCCCCAACGTTATAATCCATTCAGCCAATCAACATCCAGATTCCACAGAGCATTAGCTGATTAAGCAGCTTTACTCTGAAGTCAGAGAGATTTAGAGTTTTACAGACCTGGCTGAAGTGGTAAGCATAGCATGGGAATGAGAAGTGTAGGTCTGGTCATGACTACAGGAAACTCTGCTCTCTACCAGGAATATAGAAGTGTAGGTCTGGTCAGGACTACAGGAAACTCTGCTCTCTACCAGGAATATAGAAGTGTAGGTCTGGTCAGGACTACAGGAAACTCTGCTCTCTACCAGGAATATAGAAGTGTAGGTCTGGTCAGGACTACAGGAAACTCTGCTCTCTACCAGGAATATAGAAGTGTAGGTCTATTCAGGACTACAGGAAACTCTGCTCTCTACCAGGAATATAGAAGTGTAGGACTGGTCAGGACTACAGGAAACTCTGCTCTCTACCAGGAATATAGAAGTGTAGGTCTGGTCAGGACTACAGGAAACTCTGCTCTCTTCCAGGAACATAGAAGTGTAGGTCTGGTCAGGACTACAGGAAACTCTGCTCTCTACCAGGAATATAAAAGTGTAGGTCTGGTCAGGACTACAGGAAACTCTGCTCTCTACCAGGAATATAGAAGTGTAGGTCTGGTCAGGACTACAGGAAACTCTGCTCTCTACCAGGAATATAGAAGTGTAGGTCTGGTCAGGACTACAGGAAACTCTGCTCTCTACCAGGAATATAGAAGTGTAGGTCTGGTCAGGACTACCGGAAACTCTGCTCTCTACCAGGAATATAGAAGTGTAGGTCTGGTCAGGACTACAGGAAACTCTGCTCTCTACCAGGAATATAGAAGTGTAGGTCTGGTCAGGACTACCGGAAACTCTGCTCTCTACCAGGAATATAGAAGTGTAGGTCTGGTCAGGACTACAGGAAACTCTGCTTTCTACCAGGAATATAGAAGTGTAGGTCTGGTCAGGACTACCGGAAACTCTGCTTTCTACAAGGAACATAGAAGTTTAGGTCTGGTCAGGACTACAGGAAACTCTGCTCTTTACCAGGAATATAGAAGTTTAGGTCTGGTCATGACTACAGGAAACTCTGCTCTCTACCAGGAATATAGAAGTGTAGGTCTGGTCAGGACTACAGGAAACTCTGCTCTCTTCCAGGAACATAGAAGTGTAGGTCTGGTCAGGACTACAGGAAACTCTGCTCTCTACCAGGAATATAGAAGTGTAGGTCTGGTCAGGACTACAGGAAACTCTGCTCTCTACCAGGAATATAGAAGTGTAGGTCTGGTCAGGACTACAGGAAACTCTGCTCTCTACCAGGAATATAGAAGTGTAGGTCTGGTCAGGACTACCGGAAACTCTGCTCTCTACCAGGAATATAGAAGTGTAGGTCTGGTCAGGACTACAGGAAACTCTGCTCTATACCAGGAATATATAAGTGTAGGTCTGGTCAGGACTACCGGAAACTCTGCTCTCTACCAGGAATATAGAAGTGTAGGTCTGGTCAGGACTACAGGAAACTCTGCTTTCTACCAGGAATATAGAAGTGTAGGTCTGGTCAGGACTACCGGAAACTCTGCTTTCTACCAGGAACATAGAAGTTTAGGTCTGGTCAGGACTACAGGAAACTCTGCTCTTTACCAGGAATATAGAAGTTTAGGTCTGGTCATGACTACAGGAAACTCTGCTCTCTACCAGGTACAGACTACAGGAAACTCTGCTCTCTACCAGGAATATAGAAGTGTAGGTCTGGTCAGGACTACAGGAAACTCTGCTCTCTACCAGGAATTTAGAAGTGTAGGTCTGGTCAGGACTACAGGAAACTCTGCTCTCTACCAGGAATATAGAAGTGTAGGTCTGGTCAGGACTACCGGAAACTCTGCTCTCTACCAGGAATATAGAAGTGTAGGTCTGGTCAGGACTACCGGAAACTCTGCTCTCTACCAGGAATATAGAAGTGTAGGTCTGGTCAGGACTACAGGAAACTCTGCTTTCTACCAGGAATATAGAAGTGTAGGTCTGGTCAGGACTACCGGAAACTCTGCTTTCTACCAGGAACATAGAAGTTTAGGTCTGGTCAGGACTACAGGAAACTCTGCTCTTTACCAGGAATATAGAAGTGTAGGTCTGGTCAGGACTACAGGAAACTCTGCTCTCTACCAGGAATATAGAAGTGTAGGTCTGGTCAGGACTACAGGAAACTCTGCTCTCTACCAGGAATATAGAAGTGTAGGTCTGGTCAGGACTACAGGAAACTCTGCTCTCTACCAGGAATATAGAAGTTTAGGTCTGGTCAGGACTACAGGAAACTCTGCTCTCTACCAGGAATATAGAAGTGTAGGTCTGGTCATGACTACAGGAAACTCTGCTCTCAACCAGGAATATAGAAGTTTAGGTCTGGTCATGACTACAGGATACTCTGCTCTCTACCAGGAATATAGAAGTGTAGGTCTGGTCAGGACTACAGGAAACTCTGCTCTCTACCAGGAATATAGAAGTGTAGGTTTGGTCAGGACTGCAGGAAACTCTGCTCTCTACCAGGAATAAAGAAGTGTAGGTCTCATCATGACTACAGGATACTCTGCTCTCTACCAGGAATATAGAAGTGTAGGTCTGGTCAGGACTACAGGAAACTCTGCTCTCTACCAGGAATATAGAAGTGTAGGTCTGGTCAGGACTATAGGAAACTCTGCTCTTTACCAGGAATATAGAAGTGTAGGTCTGGTCAGGACTACCGGAAACTCTGCTCTCTACCAGGAATATAGAAGTGTAGGTTTGGTCAGGACTACAGGAAACTCTGCTCTCTACCAGGAATATAGAAGTGTAGGTCTCATCATGACTACAGGATACTCTGTTCTCTACCAGGAATATAGAAGTGTAGGTCTGGTCAGGACTACAGGAAACTCTGCTCTCTACCAGGAATATAGAAGTGTAGGTCTGGTCAGGACTATAGGAAACTCTGCTCTTTACCAGGAATATAGAAGTGTAGGTCTGGTCAGGACTACCGGAAACTCTGCTCTCTACCAGGAATATAGAAGTGTAGGTTTGGTCAGGACTACAGGAAACTCTGCTCTCTACCAGGAATATAGAAGTGTAGGTCTCATCATGACTACAGGATACTCTGCTCTCTACCAGGAATATAGAAGTGTAGGTCTGGTCAGGACTACAGGAAACTCTGCTCTCTACCAGGAATATAGAAGTGTAGGTCTGGTCAGGACTATAGGAAACTCTGCTCTTTACCAGGAATATAGAAGTGTAGGTCTGGTCAGGACTACCGGAAACTCTGCTCTCTACCAGGAATATAGAAGTGTAGGTCTGGTCAGGACTATAGGAAACTCTGCTCTCTACCAGGAATATAGAAGTGTAGGTCTGGTCAGGACGACAGGAAACTCTGCTCTCTACCAGGAATATAGAAGTGTAGGTTTGGTCAGGACTACAGGAAACTCTGCTCTCTACCAGGAATATAGAAGTGTAGGTCTCATCATGACTACAGGATACTCTGCTCTCTACCAGGAATATAGAAGTGTAGGTCTGGTCAGGACTACAGGAAACTCTGCTCTCTACCAGGAATATAGAAGTGTAGGTCTGGTCAGGACTATAGGAAACTCTGCTCTTTACCAGGAATATAGAAGTGTAGGTCTGGTCAGGACTACCGGAAACTCTGGTTTCTACCAGGAATATAGAAGTTTAGGTCTAGTCAGGACTACAGGAAACTCTGCTCTTTACCAGGAATATAGAAGTGTAGGTCTGGTCAGGACTACAGGAAACTCTGCTCTCTACCAGGAATATAGAAGTGTAGGTCTGGTCAGGACGACAGGAAACTCTGCTCTCTACCAGGAATATAGAAGTGTAGGTCTGGTCAGGACTACATGAAACTCTGCTCTCTACCAGGAATATAGAAGTGTAGGTCTGGTCAGGACTACAGGAAACTCTGCTCTCTACCAGGAATACAGAAGTGTAGGTCTGGTCAGGACTACAGGAAACTCTGCTCTCTACCAGGAATATAGAAGTGTAGGTCTGGTCAGGACTACAGGAAACTCTGCTCTCTACCAGGAATATAGAAGTGTAGGTCTGGTCAGGACTACAGGAAACTCTGCTTTCTACCAGGAACATAGAAGTTTAGGTCTGGTCAGGACTACCGGAAACTCTGCTCTCTACCAGGAATATAGAAATGTAGGTCTGGTCAGGACTACAGGAAACTCTGCTCTCTACCAGGAATATAGATGTGTAGGTCTGGTCAGGACTACAGGAAACTCTGCTCTCTACCAGGAATATAAAAGTGTAGGTCTGGTCATGACTACAGGAAACTCTGCTCTCTACCAGGAATATAGAAGTGTAGGTCTGGTCATGACTACAGGAAACTCTGCTCTCTACCAGGAACATAGAAGTGTAGGTCTGGTCAGGACTACAGGAAACTCTGCTCTCTACCAGGAATATAGAAGTGTAGGTCTCATCATGACTACAGGATACTCTGCTCTCTACCAGGAATATAGAAGTGTAGGTCTGGTCAGGACTACAGGAAACTCTGCTCTCTACCAGGAATATAGAAGTGTAGGTCTGGTCAGGACTATAGGAAACTCTGCTCTTTACCACGAATATAGAAGTGTAGGTCTGGTCAGGACTACCGGAAACTCTGCTCTCTACCAGGAATATAGAAGTGTAGGTCTGGTCAGGACTATAGGAAACTCTGCTCTCTACCAGGAATATAGAAGTGTAGGTCTGGTCAGGACGACAGGAAACTCTGCTCTCTACCAGGAATATAGAAGTGTAGGTTTGGTCAGGACTACAGGAAACTCTGCTCTCTACCAGGAATATAGAAGTGTAGGTCTCATCATGACTACAGGATACTCTGCTCTCTACCAGGAATATAGAAGTGTAGGTCTGGTCAGGACTACAGGAAACTCTGCTCTCTACCAGGAATATAGAAGTGTAGGTCTGGTCAGGACTACAGGAAACTCTGCTCTCTACCAGGAATATAGAAGTGTAGGTCTGGTCAGGACTACAGGAAACTCTGCTCTCTACCAGGAATATAGAAGTGTAGGTCTGGTCAGGACTACAGGAAACTCTGCTCTCTACCAGGAATATAGAAGTGTAGGTCTGGTCAGGACTACAGGAAACTCTGCTCTCTACCAGGAATATAGAAGTGTAGGTCTGGTCAGGACTACAGGAAACTCTGCTCTCTACCAGGAATATAGAAGTGTAGGTCTCGTCATGACTACAGGAAACTCTGCTCTCTACCAGGAATATAGAAGTGTAGGTCTGTTCAGGACTACAGGAAACTCTGCTCTCTACCAGGAATATAGAAGTGTAGGTCTGGTCAGTACTAGGGCTGTTACGGTGACCGTATTACCGCCACACCGGTGGTCACAAGTCATGAAGGCAGTCAAATTCCACTTGACCGTTTATTCACGGTAATTAGGCTTCTCCAAGCTCTAATGCTGCTGATGGTCATTAGTATCCTACCAAACTTGCTAACTGCCTGGTACTCAGCACTCTATTGTCCCTCTAATCACTCTGACATGAATGCAATAGTAATCAAAAACGTAATCAAACACTTCATGAGAGCCCATGAGCTCATGTTGCACAACAATTCTATGAATCAAATCACATTTTATTGGTCACAGACACATATTTAGCATATGAACTCTAAGATAACCTGCCTAAATGACTACCGACCCGTGGCACTGACGTCTGTAGCCATGAAGTGCTTTGAAAGACTGGTCATGGCTCACATCAACAGCATAATCCCAGAAACCCTAGACCCACTCCAATTTGCATACCGCCCCAACAGATCCACAGATGATGCAATCTCTATCGCACTCCACACTGCCCTTTCCCACCTGGACAAGAGGAACACCTACGTGAGAATGCTATTCATTGACTACAGCTCAGCATTCAACACCATAGTGCCCTCAAAGCTCATCACTAAGCTAAGGATCCTGGGACTAAACACCTCCCTCTGCAACTGGATCCTGGACTTCCTGACGGGCCGCCCCCAGGTGGTAAGGGTAGGTAACAACACATCTGCCACACTGATCCTCAACACGGGGGCCCCTCAGGGGTGCGTGCTCAGTCCCCTCCTGTACTCTCTGTTCACCCATGACTGCATGGCCAGGCACGACTCCAACACCATCATTAAGTTTGCCGACGACACAACAGTGGTAGGCCTGATCACCGACAACGATGAGACAGCCTATAGGGAGGAGGTCAGAGATCTGGCCGTGTGGTGCCAGGACAACAACCTCTCCCTCAACGTGACCAAGACAAAGGAGATGATTGTGGACTACAGGAAAAAAAAGAGGACTGAGCACGCCCCCATTCTCATCGACGGGGCTGTAGTGGAAGAGGTTGAGAGCTTCAAGTTCCTTGGTGTCCACATCACCAACGAACTATCATGGTCCAAACACACCAAGACAGTCGTGAAGAGGGCACGACAAAGCCTATTCCCCCTCAGGAGACTAAAAAGATTTGGCATGGGTCCTCAGATCCTCAAAAAATTCTACAGCTGCACCATCGAGAGCATCCTGACTGGTTGCATCACCGCCTGGTATGGCAACTGCTTGGCCTCTGACCGCAAGGCACTACAGAGGGTAGTGCGTACGGCCCAGTACATCACAGGGGCAAAGCTCCCTGCCATCCAGGACCTCTATACCAGGCGGTGTCAGAGGAAGGCCCTCAAAATTGTCAAAGACTCCAGTCACCCTAGTCATAGACTGTTCTCTCTGCTACCGCACGGCAAGCGGTACCGGAGTGCCAAGTCTAGGTCCAAAAGACTTCTCAACAGCTTCTACCCCCAAGCCATAAGACTCCTGAACAGCTAATCATGGCTACCCGGACTATTTGCACTGCCCCACCACCCCCATACTTTTTACGCTGCTGCTACTCTGTTAAGTATTTATGCATAGTCACTTTAACTCTACCCACATGTACATATTACCTCAACTACCTCAACTAGCCGGTGCCCCCGCACATTGACTATGCAACGGTACCCCCCTGTATATATAGCCTCCCTACTGTCACTTTATTCTATTGTATATATAGCCTCCCTACTGTCACTTTATTTTTACTTCTGCTCTTTTTTTCTCAACACTTTTTTGTTGTTGTTTTATTCTTACTTTTTTGTTTAAAATAAATGCACTGTTGGTTAAGGGCTGTAAGTAAGCATTTCACTGTAATGTCTGCACCTGTTGTATTCGGCGCATGTGACCAATAAAATTTGATTTGATTTGATTTGATTTGTTATTGCGGGTGTAGTGAAATGCTTGTGTTCCTAGCTCCAACAGTGCAGTAGTATCTAACAATTCACAACAATACACACAAATCTAAAAGTAAAAGAATGGAATTAAGAAATATATAAATATTGGGACGAGCAATGTCGGAGTGGCATTGACTAAAATACAGTAGAAAATAATGCAGTATATACAGTGGGGAGAACAAGTATTTGATACACTGCCGATTTTGCAGGTTTCCCTACTTACAAAGCATGTAGAGGTCTGTAATTTTTATCATAGGTACACTTCAACTGTGAGAGACGGAATCTAAAACAAAAATCCAGAAAATCACATTGTATGATTTTTAAGTAATTAATTTGCATTTTATTGCATGACATAAGCATTTGATCACCTACCAACCAGTAAGAATTCCGGATCTCACAGACCTGTTCGTTTTTCTTTAAGAAGCCCTCCTGTTCTCCACTCATTACCTGTATTAACTGCACCTATTTGAACTTGTTACCTGTATAAAAGACACCTGTCCACACACTCAATCAAACAGACTCCAACCTCTCCACAATGGCCAAGACCAGAGAGCTGTGTAAGGACATCAGGGATAAAATTGTAGACCTGCACAAGGCTGGGATGGGCTACAGGACAATAGGCAAGCAGCTTGGTGAGAAGGCAACAACTGTTGGCGCAATTATTAGAAAATTGAAGAAGTTAAAGATGACGGTGAATCACCCTCGGTCTGGGGCTCCATGCAAGATCTCACCTCGTGGGGCATCAATGATCATGAGGAAGGTGAGGGATCAGCCCAGAACTACACGGCAGGACCTGGTCAATGACCTGAAGAGAGCTGGGACCACAGTCTCAAAGAAAACCATTAGTAACACACAACGCCGTCATGGATTAAAATACTGCAGCGCACGCAAGGTCCCCCTGCTCAAGCCAGCGCATGTCCAGGCCCGTCTGAAGTTTGCCAATGACCATCTGGATGATCCAGAGGAGGAATGGGAGAAGGTCATGTGGTCTGATGAGACAAAAATAGCGCTTTTTGGTCTAAACTCCACTCGCCGTGTTTGGAGGAAGAAGAAGGATGAGTACAACCCCAAGAACACCATCCCAACCGTGAAGCATGGAGGTGGAAACATCATTCTTTGGGGATGCTTTTTTGCAAAGGGGACAGGACGACTGCACCGTAATGAGGGGAGGATGGATGGGGCCATATATCGCGAGATCTTGGCCAACAACCTCCTTCCCTCAGTAAGAGCATTGAAGATGGGTCGTGGCTGGGTCTTCCAGCATGACAACGACCCGAAACACACAGCCAGGGCAACTAAGGAGTGGCTCCATAAGAAGCATCTCAAGGTCCTGGAGTGGCCTAGCCAGTCTCCAGACCTGAACCCAATAGAAAATCTTTGGAGGGAGCTGAAAGTCCATATTGCCCAGCGACAGCCCCGAAACCTGAAGGATCTGGAGAAGGTCTGTATGGAGGAGTGGGCCAAAATCCCTGCTGCAGTGTGTGCAAACCTGGTCAAGACCTACAGGAAACATATGATCTCTGTAATTGCAAACAAAGGTTTCTGTACCAAATATTAAGTTCTGCTTTTCTGATGTATCAAATGCTTATGTCATGCAATAAAATGCAAATGAATTACTTAAAAATCATACAATGTGATTTTCTGGATTTTTGTTTTAGATTCCGTCTCTCACAGTTGAAGTGTACCTATGATCAGAATTACAGACGTCTACATGCTTTGTAAGTAGGAAAACCTGCAAAATCGGCAGCGTATCAAATACTTGTTCTCCCCACTGTACATATGAAATGAGTAAAGCAGTATGTAAACATTATTAAAGTGACTAGTGTTCCATTATTAAAGTGGCCAGTGATTCCATGTCTATGTATATAGGGCAGCAGCCTCTACGGTGCAGGGTTGAGTAACCGGGTGGAAGCTAGCTAGTGGTGGCCATTTAACAGTCTGTTGGCCTTGAGATAGAAGCTGTTTTTCAGTCTCTTGGTCCCAGCTTTGATGCACCTGTATTGACCTTGCCTTCTGGATGGTAGTGGGGTGAACAGGCAGTGGCTCGGGTGGTTGATGTCCTTGATGATCTTTTTGACCTTCCTGTGACATCGGGTGCTGTAGGTGTCCTGGAGGGCAGGCAGTGTGCCCCCGGTGATGCGTTGGGCAGACTGCACCACCCTCTGGAGAGCCCTGCGGTTGCGGGTGGGGCAGTTGCCGTACCAGGCGGTGATAGAGCTCAACAGGATGCTCTCAATTGTGCTTCTGTAAAAGTTTGTGAGGGTCTTAGGGGCCAAGGCGAATTTCTTCAGCCTCCTGAGATTGAAGAGGAGCTGTTGCGCTGTCTGTGTGGGTGGAACATTTCAGATGGTCAGTGATGTGTACGCCGAGGAACTTGAAGCTTTTCGCCTTCTCCACTGCGGTCCCATCGATGTGGATAGGGGCATGTTCCCTCTGCTGTTTCCTTAAGTCCACGATCAGCTCCTTTGTTTTGTTGACGTTGAGTGAGAGGTTATTTTCCTGGCACCACTCCGCCAGGGCCCTCACCTCCTTCCTGTAGGCTGTCTCGTCATTGTTAGTAATCAAGCCTACTACTGTTGTGTCGTCTGCAAACCTGATGATTGAGTTGAAGGTGTTTGTGGCCACACAGTCATGGGTGAACAGGGAGTACAGGAGGGGGCTGAGCGCGCACCCTTGTGGGGCCCCCGTGTTGAGGATTAGTGTGGCAAAGGTGTTGTTGCCTACCTTCACCACCTGGGAGCGGCCTGTCAGGAAGTCCAGGACCCAGTTGCACAGGGCAGGGTTCAGACCCAGTGCCTCAAGCTTAATGATGAGCTTGGAGGGTACTATGGTTTTGAAGGCTGAGCTATTGTCAATGAACAGCATTCTGACGTAGGTATTCCCCTTGTCCAGATGGGATAGGGCAGTGTGCAGTGCGATGGCGATTGCATCGTCTGTGGATCTATTGGGGCCGTATGAAAATTGAAGTGGGTCTAAGGTGTCAGGTAAGGTAGAGGTGATATGATCCTTAACTAGCCTCTCAAAGCACTTCATGACGACAGAGGTGAGTGCTACGGGGCGATAGTCATTTAGTTCAGTTACCTTTGATGGTGGGCATCTTGAAGCATGTGGGGACAGCAGACTGGGAAAGGGAGAGATTGAATATGTCCGTAAACACTCCAGCCAGCTGGTCTGCGCATGCTCTGAGGACACGGTTAGGGATGCCGTCTGGGCTGGCAGCCTTGAGAGGGTTAACACGCTTAAATGTCTTACTCACGTTGGCCACGGAGAACGAGAGCCCACAGTCCTTTGTAGCGAGCCGTGTCGGTGGCACTGTACTATCCTCAAAGGGGGCGAAGAAGGTGTTTAGCTTGTCCGGGAGCAAGACATCTGTGTCGGCGACGTGGCTGGTTTTCCCTTTGTAATCCGTGATTGTCTGTAGACCCTGCCACATACGTCTCGTGTCTGAGCCGTTAATTTGTGACTCCACTTTGTCTCTGTACTGACGTTTTGCCTGTTTGTCTTAAGGAGGGAATAACTACACTGTCTGTATTTGACCATATTCCCAGTCACCTTGCCATGGTTAAATGCGGTGGTTCACGCTTTCAGTTTTGTGTGAATGCTGCCGTCTATCCACGGTTTCTGGTTAGGGTAGGTTTTAATAGTCACCGTGGGAACAACATCCCCTATACACTTCCTGATGAACTCAGTCACCGTGTCCGTGTATACGTCAATGTTATTCTCAGAGGCTCCCAGAACATATCCCAGTCTGTGTGATCCAAACAATCTTGAAGCATGGATTCCGATTGGTCAGACCAGCTTTGAATAGACCTTAGCACGGGTACTTCCTGTTTGACTTTTTGCCTATAGTAAGGGAGGAGCAAAATGGAGTCGTGATCTGATCTGATTTGCCGAAGAGAGGGCGGGGGAGGGCCTTGTAGCCATCCCGGAAGGGGAAGTAACTGTTGTCACCTTCTCACCAAGCAGCTTGGCGATGGTCTTGTAGCCCATTCCAGCCTTCTGTAGGTCTACAATCTTGTTCCTGACATCCTTGGAGAGCTCTTTGGTCTTGGCCATGGTGGAGAGTTTGGAATCTGATTGATTGATTGCTTCTGTGGACAGGTGTCTTTTATACAGGTAACAAGCTGAGATTAGGAGCACTCCCTTTAAGAGTGTGCTCCTAATCTCAGCTCGTTACCTGTATAAAAGACTCCTGGGAGCCAGAAATCTTTCTGATTGAGAGGGGGTCAAATACTGATATTCCCTCATTAAAATGCAAATCAATTTATAACATTTTTGACATGCGTTTTTCTGGATTTTTTTGTTGTTATTCTGTCTCTCACTGTTCAAATAAACCTACCATTAAAATTATAGACTGATCATTTCTTTGTCAGTGGGCAAACGTACAAAATCAGCAGGGGATCAAATACTTTTTTCCCTCACTGTATATATGGGGGATTGGAAATGATGCAGACAATTACATTGATGGAAGCCACAATCTATCTGCAATATTAAAGCTGATCTACCCCCTAAAAAATAAAAAACTACCAGTGACTATTTACATTTGAGTGATTATTTAAGCAATAAGGCACGAGGGGGAGTGGTGTATGACCAATATACCACGGCTAACGGATGTTCTTTCGCACGACGCAACGCGAGATGCCTTATTGCTATTATAAACTGGTTACCAATGTAAAAATACATGTTTTGTCATACCCATGGTATACGGTCTGATACACAACGCCTATCTGCCAATCAGCATTCAGGGCTCGAACCACCCAGTATATAATAAGATATCTACCAGTGACTTTTTAGTTATTATTAACACATCTACCAGTGACTATTTAGTGATTAAGATATCTACCATTGACTATAATGATATATATCTCCCGAGTGGCGCAGTGGTCTAAGGCACTGCATCGCAGTGCTAGCTGTGCCACTAGAGATCCTGGTTTGAATCCAGGCTCTGTCGTAGCCGGCCGCGACCTGGAGACCCGTGGGGCGGCGCACAATTCGTCCAGGGTAGGGGAGGGAATGGCCGGCAGGGATGTAGCTCAGTTGGTAGAGCATGGCGTTTGCAATGCCAGGGTTGTGGGTTTGATTCCCACGGGGGGCCAGTATGAAAAATTTAAAAATTAAATAATGTATGCACTCACTAACTGTAAGTCGCTCTGGATAAGAGTGTCTGCTAAATGACTAAAATGTATTTAGTGATTATTAAGATATGTACCATTGATTATTAAGATAATGAACCTCTTCCATGTGTTCCCTCTGTTAGCCTGACCTCTATTCCCCCCAGCCCAGAGCTGCTACACGTCAGCTGCCCCCTCTCTGCCCCCTCTCTGCCCTCTCTGCCCCCTCTCTGCCCCCTCTCTGCCCCCTCTCTGCCCTCTCTGCCCCCTCTCTGCCCCCTCTCTGCCCCCTCTCTGCCCTCTCTGCCCCCTCTCTGCCCCCTCTCTGCCCCCTCTCTGCCCCCTCTCTGCCCCCTCTCTGCCCTCTCTGCCCTCTCCACCTGACATCTGCCTGTGATGAGTTCATCTGCCAGTGGCTGGGTGAGGGTGGGGCAGTGACAACCTGACAATGGCCTTCTAAATCTATTGAGCCACCAGAAGGGGATGGAGACATGGGTTGTAGTGTATTTGAGGTTTAAAAAGGCTTCTAAAGTTAGTAATTTCCACTTTAAAATGTCATACTTGATTTTCCCTAACAAAAAATGTATCAACTCCTACAAACATTTTCCCTTGATTATAATCCACATAATTCACATTTACTGTTTCTGCAGGATTATTTTCCTCACTCTCCTTCTTGGTAAAATATAAATATTTGCTAATTTATTAAAAATCAAAAACCGAAATATCACATTTACATAGCATTCAGACCATTTACTCAGTACTTTGTTGAAGCACCTTTGGCAGCGATTACAGTCTTGCGTCTTCTTGGGTATGACGCTACAAGCTTGGCACACCTGTATTTGGGGAGTTTCTCCCATTCTTCTCTGCAGATCCTCTCAAGCTCTGTCAGGTTGGATGGGGAGCGTCGCTGCACAGCTATTTTCAGGTATCTCCAGAGATGTCAGATCAGGTTCAAGTCCGGGTTCTGGCTGGGCCACTCAAGGACATTCAGAGACTTGTCTTGAAGCCACTCCTGCGTTGTCTTGGCTGTGTGCTTAGGGTCGTTGTCCTGTTGGAAGGTGAACCTTCGCCCCATTCTGAGGTCCTGAGCGCTCTGGAGCAGGTTTTCATCAAGGATCTCTCTGTACTTTGCTCCGTTCATCTTTCCCTCTATCCTGACTAGTCTCCCAGTCCCTGAAAAACATCCCCCCAGCATGATGCTGCCACCACCATGCTTCACCGTAGGGATGGTGCCAGGCTTCCTCCAGACGTGACGCTTGGCATTCAGGTCAAAGAGTTCAATCTTGGTTTCATCAGACCAGATAATCTTGTTTCTCATGGTCTGAGAGTCTTTAGGTGCCTTTTGGCAAACTCCAAGCGGGCTGTCATGTGCCTTTTACTGAGGAGTGGCTTCCGTCTGGCCACTCTACCATAAAGGCCTGATTGGTGGAGTGCTGCAGAGATGGTTGTCCTTCTGGAAGGTTCTCCCATCTCCACAGAGGAACTCTGGAGCTCTGTCAGAGTGACCATCGGGTTATTGGTTCTTTGGCCGGGCAGCCAGCTCTAGGAAGAGTCTTGGTGGTTCCAAAATTCATCCATTTAACAATGATGGAGGCCACTGTGTTCTTGGGGACCTTCAATGCTGCAGACATTTTTTGGTACCCTTCCCTAGATCTGTGCCTCGACACAATCCTGTCTCGGAGCTCTACGGACAATTCCTTCGACCTCATGGCTTGGTTTTTGCTCTGACATGCACTTTCAACTGTGGGACCTTATATAGACAGGTGTGTGTCTTTCCAAATCATGCCCAATCAATTGAATTTACCACAGGTGGATTCCAAGTTCAAGAAACATCTCATGGATGATTTAATGGAAACAGGATGCACCTGAGCTCAATTTAGAGTCTCATAGCAAAGGGTCTGAATACTTATGTAAATAAGGTATTTCTGTTTTTTCTAAAAACATGTTTTCGCTTTGTCATTATGGGGTATTGTGTGTAGATTGATGAGGATTTTTATTTATTTAATCTATTTTAGAATTAGGCAGTAACGTAACAAAATGTGGAAAAAGTGAAGGGGTCTGAATACTTTCCGAATGCACTGTATATCCCATGCCCCACTGTAGCTAGCTGTATATCCCATGTCTGCACAAAAGTGAAGAACCTCTCACTCTCCTGCTGCTCCTGTCCTGCTCGCACATGGGTTTTGACACATGGGTTTTGACACATTGGTTTTGACATTTTCAACCACTTCTGTAGCTCAGCTGGTAGAGCACGGCGCTTGTAACGCCAAGGTAGTGGGTTCGATCCCCGGGACCACCCATACACAAAAAATGTATGCACGCATGACTGTAAGTCGCTTTGGATAAAAGCGTCTGCTAAATGGCATATTATTATTATATTATTATTTCATCACACTTTTCCAACACACCTTCACTCCCCCCACATATATACCCTCACTCCCCCCACATATATACCTTCACTCCCCCCACATATATACCTTCACTCCCCCCACATATATACCTTCACTCCCCCCACATATATACCTTCACTCCCCCCACATATATACCTTCACTCCCCCCACATATATACCTTCACTCCCCCCACATATATACCTTCACTCCCCCCACATATATACCTTCACTCCCCCCACATATACACCCTCACTCCCCCCACATATATACCCTCACTCCCCCCACATATATACCCTCACTCCCCCCACATATACACCCTCACTCCCCCCACATATATACCTTCACTCCCCCCACATATATACCCTCACTCCCCCCACATATACACCCTCACTCCCCCCACATATATACCTTCACTCCCCCCACATATACACCCTCACTCCCCCCACATATACACCTTCACTCCCCCTACATATACACCCTCACTCACCCCACAAAAACTTGAGACATCTGTGGCATTGTGTTGTTTGGCAAAACTGCAAATTTTAGAGTGGCCTTTTATTGTCCCCAGCACAAGGTGCACCTGTGTAATGATCATGCTGTTTAATCAGCTTCTTGATATGCCACACCTGTCAGGTGGATGGATTATCTTGGTAAAGGAGAAATGCTCACTAACAGGGATGTAAACAAATTTGTGCACAACATTTTAGACAAATAAGCTTTTGTGCATATGGAAAATTTCTGGGATCTTATATTTCAGCTCATGAAACATGGGACCAACACTTTACATGTTGCGTTTATATTTTTGTACTATTGTCCTTCAAACAATGTGTATGCAGGTTGCTTAGGATTCAAACCGTTATATATCAAACGCCACATAGTAGGAAGTTAACCTTGCATCCTAAATGCCACCCTATTCCTTATATAGTCCACACTTTTGGTCTATTCTCTGGTCTAAAGTAGTGCACTATATAGGGAATAGGGTGCCATTCTCTGGTCTAAAGTAGTGCACTATATAGGGAATAGGGTGCCATTCTCTGGTCTAAAGTAGTGCACTATATAGGGAATAGGGTGCCATTCTCTGGTCTAAAGTAGTGCACTATATAGGGAATAGGGTGCCATTCTCTGGTCTAAAGTAGTGCACTATATAGGGAATAGGGTGCCATTCTCTGGTCTAAAGTAGTGCACTATATAGGGAATAGGGTGCTATTTGGGACGTTTCCTTGGTTAGAACTCTGTATAGTGTATACCTCTGTTGACTAACTTCTGACTACTAATGTCTGATTGGCTGTCTGACTCACCTTGATCCCGCCCATCCTCTGCTCACCCTTAAACTCCTTCCCATTCTTCAGCCAATGGATGGAGGGTGTGGGGTTTCCGGCGGCAGCGCAGCGGAACTTGACGGTATTGGCTGCTGGGATAGCAAGGAGCTTCTTCTCCATGCGGTCCGGTCTGGTCCAGTACGGGCCTTCTGATTGGACAGGAGAGAGAGGAGAGCATGTTAGTCATAGTGGACTGTTTGTTGGTCCTTTGAAGGTATCAGAGTTACTTCCTGATTAATAGCACTATGAATAGCCATTATGAATTTAGTTTCACACATAAACTAGATACACTATATATACAAAAGTATGTGGACACCCCTTCAAATTAGTGGATTCTGCTATTTCAGCCACACCCGTTGCTGACAGGTGTATAAAATTGAGCAGCCATGCAATCTCCATAGACAACCATTGGCAGTCGAATGGCCTTACTGAAGAGCTCAGTGACTTTCAACGTGGCACCCTCATAGGATGCCACCTTTCCAACAAGTCAGTTTGTCAAATTTCTGCCCTGCTAGAGCCCCGGTCAACTGCCCCGGTCAACTGCCCCGGTCAACTGCCCCGGTCAACTGCCCCGGTCAACTGTAAGGGCTGTTATTGTGCAACAACGGCTCAGCCGCGAAGTGGTAGGCCACACAAGCTCACAGAACGGGACCGCCGAGTGCTGAAGTGGTAGGCCACACAAGCTCACAGAACGGGACCGCCGAGTGCTGAAGTGGTAGGCCACACAAGCTCACAGAACTGGACCGCCGAGTGCTGAAGTGGTAGGCCACACAAGCTCACGGAACTGGACCGCCGAGTGCTGAAGTGGTAGGCCACACAAGCTCACGGAACTGGACCGCCGAGTGCTGAAGTGGTAGGCCACACAAGCTCACAGAACTGGACCGCCGAGTGCTGAAGTGGTAGGCCACACAAGCTCACAGAACGGGACCGCCGAGTGCTGAAGTGGTAGGCCACACAAGCTCACAGAACTGGACCGCCGAGTGCTGAAGTGGTAGGCCACACAAGCTCACAGAACTGGACCGCCGAGTGCTGAAGTGGTAGGCCACACAAGCTCACAAAACTGGACCGCCGAGTGCTGAAGTGGTAGGCCACACAAGCTCACAGAACGGGACCGCCGAGTGCTAAAGTGGTAGGCCACACAAGCTCACAGAACGGGACCGCCGAGTGCTGAAGTGCGTAGCGCGTAAAAATCGAATGCCCTCGGTTGCAACACTCACTACTGAGTTCCAAACTGCCTCTGGAAGCAACGTCAGCACAAGAACTGTTCGTTGGGAGCTTCATGAAATGGGTTTCCACGGCCGAGCAACTGCACACAAGCCTAAGATCACTTGGCTCGCCGCCATTGGATGCAGTGGATATGTGTTCTCTGGAGTGATGAATCACGCTTCAGCATCTCAAATCAAATCAAATCACATTTTGTGCCGAATACAACAGGTGTAGACCTTACTGTGAAATTCTTACTTACAAGCCCTTAACCAACAATGCAGTTCAAGAAATAGAGTTAAGAAAATATTCACTAAATAAACTGAAGTAAAAAATAAAATAAAAAGTAACACAAAATGACAACAATAACGAGGCTATATACAGGGGGAACCGGTACCAAGTCAATGTGCGGGGGTACAGGTTAGTTGAGGTAAAGTGACTATGCACAGATAATAAACAGTGAGTAGCAGCAGTGTAAAAACAAGGGGGGGGGGGTCAATGTAGCACAGTTGGATAGGAGCCCGTAAAATGTCAGCCATTCCCTCCAGCGCCATTATTCATCTGGCAGTCCAACAGATGAATCTGGGTTTGGCGGATGCCAGGAGAACGCTACCTGCCCCATTGCATAGTGCCAACTGTAAAGTTTGGTGGAGGAGGAATAATGGTCTGGGGCTGTTTTTCATGGTTCAGGCTCCTTAGTTCCAGTGAAGGGAAATCTTAACGCTACAGCATACAATGACGTTCTAGACGATTCTGTGCTTCCAACTTTATGGCAACAGCTGTTTCAGCATGACAATGCCACCGTGCTGAATGGAAGCAAGTCCCCGCAGCAATGTTCCAACATCTAGTGGAAAGCCTTCCCATAAGAGTGGAGGCTGTTATAGCAGCAAAGGGGGGACCAGTGTATGTTTCCCATGCCAATAAAGCCATTTGAATTTAATTGAGTAGAGAAATAGAGTAGAGAAAGAGAGAGTGGAGACGGGAGAGAGAGAGAGGGGAGACAGAAGGGGTAAAGAAGCAGTGAGAAAGAAAGAAGAGGACTGGTGAAGATTTCCCTTTTAAGGTGGCAGTGCGTGTGTCAGCTGGGTTCTCTTCGCTAGCCGGTGAGTCCCTCTCTGACAACAGCAGGGAGTATTAATAATATATTGCCAGCCTTCACATGCTCTAAAGGGTTTACTAATGTTCTCCCTCTCTCTCTCTCTCTCTCTCTCTCTCTCTCTCTCTCTCTCTCTCTCTCTCTCTCTCTCTCTCTCTCTCTCCCTCTCGCGTTCTCTTTCTCTCTCTCTCTCTCTCTCTCTCTCTCTCTCTCTTCTCTCTCTCTCTCTCTCTCTCTCTCTCTCTCTCTCTCTCTCTTTCTCTTTCTTTCTCTCTCTCTCTCTCTCTCTCTCTCTCTCTCTCTCTCTCTCTCTCTCTCTCTCTCTCTCTCTCTCTCTCTCTCTCTCTCTGTCTCTCTCTCTCTCTCTCTCTCTCCTTTCTCTTTCTCTTTCTCTTTCTCTTTCTCTTTCTCTTTCTCTTTCTCTTTCTCTTTCTCTTTCTCTCTCTCTCTCTCTCCCTCTCGTTGTCTCTTTGTCTCTCTCTCTCTCTCTCTCTCTCTCTCTCTCTCTCTCTCTCTCTCTCTCTCTCTCTCTCTCTCTCTCTCTCTCTCTCTCTCTCTCTCTTTCTCTTTCTTTCTCTCTCTCTCTCTCTCTCTCTCTCTCTCTCTCTCTCTCTCTCTCTCTCTCTCTCTCTCTCTCTCTCTCTCTCTCTCTCTCTCTCTCTCTCTCTCTTTCTCTCTCTCTCTCTCTCTCTCTCTCTCTTTCTCTCTCTCTCTGTCTCTCTCTCTGTTTTTCTCTCTCCCTCTGTCTCTCTCTTTCTCTCTCTCTCTGTCTTTCTCTCTCTCTCTCTCTCTCTCTCTCTCTCTCTCTCTCTCTTCTCTCTCTCGCTCTCTCTCTCTTTCTCTCTCTCTCTCTCTCAATTCAATTCAATTCAATGTAAGGGCTTTATTGGCATGGGAAACGTATGTTAACATTGCCAAAGCAAGTGAAGTAGATAGTAAACAAAAGTGAAATAAACAATAAATATTAACAGTAAACATTACACTCAGAAGTAAATATGGGTTGTATTTACAATGGTGTTTGTTCTTCACTGGTTGCCCTTTTCTTGTGGCAACAGGTTAAAAATCTTGCTGCTGTGATGGCACACTGGTGTTTTTCACCCAGTAGATAAGGGAGTTTATCAAAATTGGGTTTGTTTTCAAATTATTTGTGGATCTGTGTAATCTGAGGGAAATATGTGTCTCTAATATGGTCATACATTTGGCAGGAGGTTAGGAAGTGCAGCTCAGTTTCCACCTCATTTTGTGGAAACTCTCTCGCTGTCTCTCTCTGGCAAATTCAAAATCAAGCTGCTTATTGGCATGAAAAACATTGCGTCAATATTGCCAAAGCAACAATGTATACAATAAACATTATAATAACATAACAAATAAAAAAAAAAATAATAATATAAAATGGTAGTAAATAATAAATTAATAAATATATTAATAATAATAATAATAATAATGGTAACAGTCAATAGCAGAAATATAATAAATATAAAAGGCTAAATACGGAAAATGAAACTATAACTAACTAACTAACTAACTGTCATCCTCACCATTACATCAGTACTACAACTACCATCATCATTACTACTACTACTACTACCATCATTAAACTGCTGTCATTACCATCACCCCTACTACCATCATCATTACTACTACTACTACTACTACCACCATCATTAAACTGCTATCATTACCATTACCCCTACTACCATCATCATTACTACTACTACTACTACCATCATTAAACTGCTGTCATTACCATCACCCCTACTACCATCATCATTACTACTACTACTACTACCACCATCATTAAACTGCTATCATTACCATCACCCCTACTACCATCATCATTACTACTACTACTACTATCATTAAACTGCTATCATTACCATCACCCCTACTACCATCATCATTACTACTACTACCACCACCATCATTAAACTGCTATCATTACCATCACCCCTACTACCATCATCATTACTACTACTACTATTACCACCATCATTAAACTGCTATCATTACCATCACTCCTACTACCATCATCATTAAACTGCTATCATTACCATCACCCCTACTACCATCATCATTACTACCACTACTACCACCACCATCATTAAACTGCTATCATTACCATCACCCCTACTACCATCATCATTACTACTACCACCACCATCATTAAACTGATATCATTACCATCACCCCTACTACCATCATCATTACTACTACTACCACCACCACCATCATTAAACTGATATCATTACCATCACCCATACTACCATCATCATTACTACTACTACTACCACCACCATCATTAAACTGATATCATTACCATCACCCCTACTACCATCATCATTACTACTACTACTACTACTACTACCATCATTAAACTGATATCATTACCAAAACCCCTACTACCATCATCATTACTACTACTACTACTACCACCACCATCATTAAACTGCTATCATTACCATCACCCCTACTACCATCATCATTACTACTACTACCACCACCACCATCATTAAACTGCTATCATTACCATCACCCCTACTACCATCATCATTACTACTACAACTACCACCATCATTAAACTGATATCATTACCATCACCCCTACTACCATCATCATTAAACTGATATCATTACCATCACCCCTACTACCATCATCATTAAACTGCTATCATTACCATCACCCCTACTACCATCATCATTAAACTGATATCATTACCATCACCCCTACTACCACCATCATTAAACTGATATCATTACCATCACCCCTACTACCATCATCATTACTACTACTACTACTACCACCATCATTAAACTGCTATCATTACCATCACCCCTACTACCATCATCATTACTACTACTACCACCACCATCATTAAACTGCCATCATTACCATCACCCCTACTACCATCATCATTACTACTACTACTACTACCACCATCATTAAACTGATATCATTACCATCACCCCTACTACCATCATCATTACTACTACTACCACCACCACCATCATTAAACTGATATCATTACCAGACAGACAGACAGAGCCAGACAGACAGACAGCCAGACAGACAGACAGACAGCTGTGATTATTCCAGTATCATTGACACACTGTGTGCTGTAATGTGTTGCAGGCTACGTTGAGGCTGGCTGGCTGGCTGGCTGGCTGGCTGGCTGACTGGCTGTCTGTCTGGCTGACTGGCTGTCTGGCTGGCTGGCTGTCTGGCTGACTGGCTGACTGGCTGACTGACTGGCTGGCTGGCTGGCTGGCGGGCTGACTGGCTGACTGGCTGGCTGGCTGGCTGGCTGGCTGACTGGCTGGCTGGCTGTCTCTCCCCTGCCTGCTCCATGGGGGGTTAAACTCTCTCTCCCCTGCCTGCTCCATGGGGGGTTAAACTCTCTCTCCCCTGCTCTGCTCCATGCGGGGTTAAACTCTCTCTCTCCTGCTCTGTTCCATGGGGGGTTAAACTCTCTCTCCCCTGCTCTGCTCCATGGGGGGTTAAACTCTCTCTCCCCTGCTCTGTTCCATGGGGGGTTAAACTCTCCTCTCCCCTGCTCTGCTCCATGGGGGGTTAAACTCTCTCTCCCCTGCCTGCTCCATGGGGGGTTAAACTCTCTCTCCCCTGCTCTGCTCCATGGGGGGTTAAACTCTCTCTCCCCTGCTCTGCTCCATGGGGGGTTAAACCCTCTCTCCCCTGCCTGCTCCATGGGGGGTTAAACTCTCTCTCCCCTGCTCTGCTACATGGGGGGTTAAACTCTCTCTCCCCTGCTCTGCTCCATGGGGGGTTAAACTCTCTCTCCCCTGCTCTGCTCCATGGGGGGTTAAACTCTCTCTCCCCTGCCTGCTCCATGGGGGGTTAAACTCTCTCTCCCCTGCCTGCTCCATGGGGGGTTAAACTCTCTCTCCCCTGCTCTGCTCCATGGGGGGTTAAACTCTCTCTCCCCTGCCTGCTCCATGGGGGGTTAAACTCTCTCTCCCCTGCTCTGTTCCATGGGGGGTTAAACTCTCTCTCCCCTGCTCTGCTCCATGGGGGGTTAAACTCTCTCTCCCCTGCCTGCTCCATGGATGGGTTAAACTCTCTCTCCCCTGCTCTGCTCCATGGGGGGTTAAACTCTCTCTCCCCTGCTCTGCTCCATGGGGGGTTAAACTCTCTCTCCCCTGCCTGCTCCATGAGGGGTTAAACTCTCTCTCCCCTGCCTGCTCCATGGGGGGTTAAACTCTCTCTCCCCTGCTCTGCTCCATGGGGGGTTAAACTCTCTCTCCCCTGCTCTGCTCCATGGGGGGTTAAACTCTCTCTCCCCTGCTCTGCTCCATGGGGCGTTAAACTCTCTCTCCCCTGCTCTGCTCCATGGGGGGTTAAACTCTCTCTCCCCTGCCTGCTCCATGGGGGGTTAAACTCTCTCTCCCCTGCCTGCTCCATGGGGGGTTAAACTCTCTCTCCCCTGCTCTGCTCCATGGGGGGTTAAACTCTCTCTCCCCTGCCTGCTCCATGGGGGGTTAAACTCTCTCTCCCCTGCTCTGTTCCATGGGGGGTTAAACTCTCTCTCCCCTGCCTGCTCCATGGGGGGTTAAACTCTCTCTCCCCTGCTCTGCTCCATGGGGGGTTAAACTCTCTCTCCCCTGCTCTGCTCCATGGGGGGTTAAACCCTCTCTCCCCTGCCTGCTCCATGGGGGGTTAAACTCTCTCTCCCCTGCTCTGCTACATGGGGGGTTAAACTCTCTCTCCCCTGCTCTGCTCCATGGGGGGTTAAACTCTCTCTCCCCTGCTCTGCTCCATGGGGGGTTAAACTCTCTCTCCCCTGCCTGCTCCATGGGGGGTTAAACTCTCTCTCCCCTGCCTGCTCCATGGGGGGTTAAACTCTCTCTCCCCTGCTCTGCTCCATGGGGGGTTAAACTCTCTCTCCCCTGCCTGCTCCATGGGGGGTTAAACTCTCTCTCCCCTGCTCTGTTCCATGGGGGGTTAAACTCTCTCTCCCCTGCTCTGCTCCATGGGGGGTTAAACTCTCTCTCCCCTGCCTGCTCCATGGATGGGTTAAACTCTCTCTCCCCTGCTCTGCTCCATGGGGGGTTAAACTCTCTCTCCCCTGCTCTGCTCCATGGGGGGTTAAACTCTCTCTCCCCTGCCTGCTCCATGAGGGGTTAAACTCTCTCTCCCCTGCCTGCTCCATGGGGGGTTAAACTCTCTCTCCCCTGCTCTGCTCCATGGGGGGTTAAACTCTCTCTCCCCTGCTCTGCTCCATGGGGGGTTAAACTCTCTCTCCCCTGCTCTGCTCCATGGGGCGTTAAACTCTCTCTCCCCTGCTCTGCTCCATGGGGGGTTAAACTCTCTCTCCCCTGCCTGCTCCATGGGGGGTTAAACTCTCTCTCCCCTGCCTGCTCCATGGGGGGTTAAACTCTCTCTCCCCTGCTCTGCTCCATGGGGGGTTAAACTCTCTCTCCCCTGCCTGCTCCATGGGGGGTTAAACTCTCTCTCCCCTGCTCTGTTCCATGGGGGGTTAAACTCTCTCTCCCCTGCTCTGCTCCATGAGGGGTTAAACTCTCTCTCCCCTGCCTGCTCCATGGATGGGTTAAACTCTCTCTCCCCTGCTCTGCTCCATTGGGGGTTAAACTCTCTCTCCCCTGCTCTGCTCCATGGGGGGTTAAACTCTCTCTCCCCTGCCTGCTCCATGAGGGGTTAAACTCTCTCTCCCCTGCCTGCTCCATGGGGGGTTAAACTCTCTCTCCCCTGCCTGCTCCATGGGGGGTTAAACTCTCTCTCCCCTGCCTGCTCCATGGGGCTCTGTACCCAGGGCTCTAAATTGCGACCATTTTGGTTGTATATGCTCCTAAATATTCTGCTGTACGACCTGAAATTAACATTTTGGAGCACCAGCGAGCTTCCCTGTACTGGTGTTTCCCAGTGCCGTAGAGGAGAACAAGCCAAGTGCAGATTACTACAGAGAAAATGTCTTGTCTCTAGCCCCTACCGTTCAAACATTGTTACTCAGATTACCAACTCTACATAGTTTTTCCTTCTATTGCCCATTTTGCGTTGGTAAACCATGTCACAGGCCTATGCGCCGACCTGATAGGACTGTGATGCCACAACGGCCCAAAACACAAGTGGGGTGTTAAACCTTTCAGCAGGCTGATGCTGTAACCTTCTAGCAAATTATATTGTAATAACTGCCAATAATGTAATAGCTGCTAATAATTATTGCATTATGAAGTGGGTAAAAATAATCATGAATAGTCTAATATCTTGAACCAATAATGTAACCTAAAAAAAAATGAATTGGAATTGAATTGGAATTGTAAAAACATTTAATCTTTGGAATGTAATTGTAATTCAATACTTTTTTCATTTCCTATTTAATGAAATGAATGAACATACAATAGTATCAAACATGTACTGTATAGTTTGTTTTTAATCATTTCAACCTGTATTCCAATATTTCAAATTTTTCCAATATTTCTAGGCTGTCTGAACAGTGACATGATCCGCCTGAAAAGCCTGAGGGAATTGAATTGGAATTTGTGGAATTGTTGAGGAAAATATTTAATTGGGAATTGAATTATTGGAATGTACTTAATTCTTATCTCTGAATTCAAAGCCTGACCTGGAATTTGAATTGAATTAAATGGAATTTACAGGGACAGAGAGCTGAATTAGAATAGAATTAAATGGAATTTACAGGGACAGAGAGCTGAATTAGAATTGAATTAAATGGAATTTACAGGGACAGAGAGCTGAATTAGAATTGAATTAAATGGAATTTACAGGGACAGAGAGCTGAATTAGAATTGAATTAAATGGAATTTACAGGGACAGAGAGCTGAATTAGAATTGAATTAAATGGAATTTACAGGGACAGAGAGCTGAATTAGAATTGAATTAAATGGAATTTACAGGGACAGAGAGCTGAATTAGAATTGAATTAAATGGAATTTACCCCAACCCTGCATGTGTCAGTAACAGCTGACTACGCCCCAAACCACATTCCTGAATCCTTCTTTAATATTACTAAGGGACTGTTTCACAGCAGATCAATCAGACATTTGGATGATGACACACATAGATATTACAGATAATACAGTCCAGTTATATCTACACAAGACCAGAACATAAAATGGAGCCATGAAGGCAACTTTCTATTAAAATTTTTCTTGTACTGGTCGACCTGAAAAAGAAAAGGTGTATCACTTCCTGTTTGAAGTTTAAAGTTGGATTATTAGTCAGATGTACGGGACACGCTCTCTCTCCCCTGCTCTGCTCCATGGGGGGTTAAACTCTCTCTCCCCTGCCTGCTCCATGGGGGGTTAAACTCTCTCTCCCCTGCCTGCTCCATGGGGGGTTAAACTCTCTCTCCCCTGCCTGCTCCATGGGGGGGTTAAACTCTCTCTCCCCTGCCTGCTCCATGGGGGGGTTAAACTCTCTCTCCCCTGCCTACTCCATGAGGGGTTAAACTCTCTCTCCCCTGCCTGCTCCATGGGGGGTTAAACTCTCTCTCCCCTGCCTGCTCCATGGGGGGTTAAACTCTCTCTCCCCTGCCTGCTCCATGGGGGGTTAAACTATCTCTCCCCTGCCTGCTCCATGGGGGGTTAAACTCTCTCTCCCCTGCCTGCTCCATGGGGGGGTTAAACTCTCTCTCCCCTGCCTGCTCCATGGGGGGGTTAAACTCTCTCTCCCCTGCCTGCTCCATGGGGGGGTTAAACTCTCTCTCCCCTGCCTGCTCCATGGGGGGTTAAACTCTCTCTCCCCTGCCTGCTCCATGGGGGGGTTAAACTCTCTCTCCCCTGCCTGCTCCATGGGGGGTTAAACTCTCTCTCCCCTGCCTGCTCCATGGGGGGTTAAACTCTCTCTCCCCTGCCTGCTCCATGGGGGGGTTAAACTCTCTCTCCCCTGCCTGCTCCATGGGGGGGTTAAACTCTCTCTCCCCTGCTCTGCTCCATGGGGGGGTTAAACTCTCTCTCCCCTGCTCTGCTCCATGGGGGGTTAAACTCTCTCTCCCCTGCTCTGCTCCATGGGGGGTTAAACTCTCTCTCCCCTGCCTGCTCCATGGGGGGTTAAACTCTCTCTCCCCTGCCTGCTCCATGAGGGGTTAAACTCTCTCTCCCCTGCCTGCTCCATGGGGGGTTAAACTCTCTCTCCCCTGCCTGCTCCATGGGGGGTTAAACTCTCTCTCCCCTGCCTGCTCCATGGGGGGTTAAACTCTCTCTCCCCTGCCTGCTCCATGGGGGGGTTAAACTCTCTCTCCCCTGCCTGCTCCATGGGGGGTTAAACTCTCTCTCCCCTGCCTGCTCCATGGGGGGTTAAACTCTCTCTCCCCTGCCTGCTCCATGGGGGGGTTAAACTCTCTCTCCCCTGCCTGCTCCATGGGGGGTTAAACTCTCTCTCCCCTGCCTGCTCCATGGGGGGTTAAACTCTCTCTCCCCTGCCTGCTCCATGGGGGGTTAAACTCTCTCTCCCCTGCCTGCTCCATGGGGGGTTAAACGTACGGGACACGCATGGTATGCATCGTCCAACCAAATGCTCACTGGCAGGTTCCTTCTGGACAATGCAACAACAATAATAAATAATAAAATATAAGAATATGAACATAAAGTAAATGTCTCAGTAGAACAGAATAAACACTTTAGCATTAGTATAATACAGGAAGGAACAACTTATAGAACAATATTTACACATGTATTGGGGAAGGGGGGATTGGAGGGCAAGTGTATAAATTGTGCACTATTTAGCAATCATAATAAGAGTCTGGTAGCAGCAGTTGTGATGTGTGTGTAGCATGAATGTATGTACAGTGGGGGGGGGGGAAAGTATTTAGTCAGCCACCAATTGTGCAAGTTCAACCACTTAAAAAGATGAGAGAGGCCTGTAATTTTCATCATAGGTACACGTCAACAATGACAGACAAAATTGGAAAAAAAATCCGGAAAATCACATTGTAGAATTTTTAATGAATTTATTTGCAAATTATGGTGGAAAATAAGTCTTTGGTC
>CM062501.1:52244415-52254415 GCA_031479575.1 Coregonus ussuriensis
GGGAGTGGGTCCAGTGTGGCTGGCATGTTGTCCTGATGTGGGAGTGGGTCCAGTCTGTCTGGCATGTTGTCTTGATGTGGGAGTGGGTCCAGTGTGGCTGGCATGTTGTCTTGATGTGGGAGTGGGTCCAGTCTGTCTGGCATGTTGTCTTGATGTGGGAGTGGGTCCAGTCTGTCTGGCATGTTGTCTTGATGTGGGAGTGGGTCCAGTGTGGCTGGCATGTTGTCCTGATGTGGGAGTGGGTCCAGTGTGGCTGGCATGTTGTCTTGATGTGGGAGTGGGTCCAGTCTGTCTGGCTTGTTGTCTTGATGTGGGAGTGGGTCCAGTCTGTCTGGCATGTTGTCTTGATGTGGGAGTGGGTCCAGTGTGGCTGGCATGTTGTCCTAATGTGGGAGTGGGTCCAGTCTGTCTGGCATGTTGTCTTGATGTGGGAGTGGGTCCAGTGTGGCTGGCATGTTGTCTTGATGTGGGAGTGGGTCCAGTCTGTCTGGCATGTTGTCTTGATGTGGGAGTGGGTCCAGTGTGGCTGGCATGTTGTCCTGATGTGGGAGTGGGTCCAGTGTGGCTGGCATGTTGTCTTGATGTGGGAGTGGGTCCAGTCTGTCTGGCTTGTTGTCTTGATGTGGGAGTGGGTCCAGTCTGTCTGGCATGTTGTCTTGATGTGGGAGTGGGTCCAGTGTGGCTGGCATGTTGTCCTAATGTGGGAGTGGGTCCAGTCTGTCTGGCATGTTGTCTTGATGTGGGAGTGGGTCCAGTGTGGCTGGCATGTTGTCTTGATGTGGGAGTGGGTCCAGTCTGTCTGGCATGTTGTATTGATGTGGGAGTGGGTCCAGTCTGTCTGGCATGTTGTCTTGATGTGGGAGTGGGTCCAGTGTGGCTGGCATGTTGTCTTGATGTGGGAGTGGGTCCAGTGTGGCTGGCATGTTGTCCTTGATGTGGGAGTGGGTCCAGTCTGTCTGGCATGTTGTCCTGATGTGGGAGTTGGTCCAGTGTGGCTGGCATGTTGTCTTGATGTGGGAGTGGGTCCAGTCTGTCTGGCATGTTGTCCTGATGTGGGAGTGGGTCCAGTCTGTCTGGCATGTTGTCTTGATGTGGGAGTGGGTCCAGTGTGGCTGGCATGTTGTCTTGATGTGGGAGTGGGTCCAGTCTGTCTGGCATGTTGTCTTGATGTGGGAGTGGGTCCAGTCTGTCTGGCTTGTTGTCCTGATGTGGGAGTGGGTCCAGTGTGGCTGGCATGTTGTCTTGATGTGGGAGTGGGTCCAGTCTGTCTGGCATGTTGTCCTGATGTGGGAGAGGGTCCAGTGTGGCTGGCATGTTGTGCTGATGTGGGAGTGGGTCCAGTCTGTCTGGCATGTTGTCTTGATGTGGGAGTGGGTCCAGTCTGATTGGCATGTTGTCTTGATGTGGGGTCCAGTCTGTCTGGCATGTTGTCTTGATGTGGGAGTGGGTCCAGTCTGTCTGGCATGTTGTCTTGATGTGGGAGTGGGTCCAGTGTGGCTGGCATGTTGTCTTGATGTGGGAGTGGGTCCAGTCTGTCTGGCATGTTGTCCTGATGTGGGAGAGGGTCCAGTCTGTCTGGCATGTTGTCTTGATGTGGGAGTGGGTCCAGTCTGTCTGGCATGTTGTCTTGATGTGGGAGTGGGTCCAGTCTGTCTGGCATGTTGTCTTGATGTGGGAGTGGGTCCAGTCTGTCTGGCATGTTGTCTTGATGTGGGAGTGGGTCCAGTGTGGCTGGCATGTTGTCCTGATGTGGGAGTGGGTCCAGTGTGGCTGGCATGTTGTCTTGATGTGGGAGTGGGTCCAGTCTGTCTGGCATGTTGTCTTGATGTGGGAGTGGGTCCAGTCTGTCTGGCATGTTGTCTTGATGTGGGAGTGGGTCCAGTCTGTCTGGCATGTTGTCTTGATGTGGGAGTGGGTCCAGTCTGTCTGGCATGTTGTCTTGATGTGGGAGTGGGTCCAGCATGTGAGGCTTATAAGAGGACTGTAAAGGCAGTTAAATAAAAGTAAGGGGAAAAAAACCAGATTTTGGCCTTGGGTTAAGTGTGAGTGAGTGAGTGAGTGAATCAGTCAGTCTGTGAGTGAGTGAATAAGTGAGTCTGTCTGTCTGACATGAGTCTGGTTCCATCTCCACTCTGTAAGGTCAAGGCATGGTCAATAACAGTCTGGTTCCATCTCCACTCTGTAAGGTCAAGGCATGGTCAATAACAGTCTGGTTCCATCTCCACTCTGTAAGGTCAAGGCATGGTCAATAACAGTCTGGTTCCATCTCCACTCTGTAAGGTCAAGGCATGGTCAATAACAGTCTGGTTCCATCTCCACTCTGTAAGGTCAAGGCATGGTCAATAACAGTCTGGTTCCATCTCCACTCTGTAAGGTCAAGGCATGGTCAATAACAGTCTGGTTCCATCTCCACTCTGTAAGGTCAAGGCATGGTCAATAACAGTCTGGTTCCATCTCCACTCTGTAAGGTCAAGGCATGGTCAATAACAGTCTGGTTCCATCTCCACTCTGTAAGGTCAAGGTGTCCTGGTCAATAACAGTCTGGTTCCATCTCCACTCTGTAAGGTCAAGGTGTCCTGGTCAATAACAGTCTGGTTCCATCTCCACTCTGTAAGGTCAAGGCATGGTCAATAACAGTCTGGTTCCATCTCCACTCTGTAAGGTCAAGGCATGGTCAATAACAGTCTGGTTCCATCTCCACTCTGTAAGGTCAAGGTGTCCTGGTCAATAACAGTCTGGTTCCATCTCCACTCTGTAAGGTCAAAGTGTCCTGGTCAATAACAGTCTGGTTCCATCTCCACTCTGTAAGGTCAAAGTGTCCTGGTCAATAACAGTCTGGTTCCATCTCCACTCTGTAAGGTCAAGGTGTCCTGGTCAATAACAGTCTGGTTCCATCTCCACTCTGTAAGGTCAAAGTGTCCTGGTCAATAACAGTCTGGTTCCATCTCCACTCTGTAAGGTCAAGGCATGGTCAATAACAGTCTGGTTCCATCTCTACTCTGTAAGGTCAAGGCATGGTCAATAACAGTCTGGTTCCATCTCTACTCTGTAAGGTCAAGGTGTCCTGGTCAATAACAGTCTGGTTCCATCTCCACTCTGTAAGGTCAAGGTGTCCTGGTCAATAACAGTCTGGTTCCATCTCTACTCTGTAAGGTCAAGGCATGGTCAATAACAGTCTGGTTCCATCTCCACTCTGTAAGGTCAAGGCATGGTCAATAACAGTCTGGTTCCATCTCCACTCTGTAAGGTCAAGGCATGGTCAATAACAGTCTGGTTCCATCTCCACTCTGTAAGGTCAAGGTGTCCTGGTCAATAACAGTCTGGTTCCATCTCCACTCTGTAAGGTCAAGGCATGGTCAATAACAGTCTGGTTCCATCTCCACTCTGTAAGGTCAAGGCATGGTCAATAACAGTCTGGTTCCATCTCCACTCTGTAAGGTCAAGGTGTCCTGGTCAATAACAGTCTGGTTCCATCTCCACTCTGTAAGGTCAAGGTGTCCTGGTCAATAACAGTCTGGTTCCATCTCCACTCTGTAAGGTCAAGGCATGGTCAATAACAGTCTGGTTCCATCTCCACTCTGTAAGGTCAAGGCATGGTCAATAACAGTCTGGTTCCATCTCCACTCTGTAAGGTCAAGGTGTCCTGGTCAATAACAGTCTGGTTCCATCTCCACTCTGTAAGGTCAAAGTGTCCTGGTCAATAACAGTCTGGTTCCATCTCCACTCTGTAAGGTCAAAGTGTCCTGGTCAATAACAGTCTGGTTCCATCTCCACTCTGTAAGGTCAAGGTGTCCTGGTCAATAACAGTCTGGTTCCATCTCCACTCTGTAAGGTCAAAGTGTCCTGGTCAATAACAGTCTGGTTCCATCTCCACTCTGTAAGGTCAAGGCATGGTCAATAACAGTCTGGTTCCATCTCTACTCTGTAAGGTCAAGGCATGGTCAATAACAGTCTGGTTCCATCTCCTACTCTGTAAGGTCAAGGTGTCCTGGTCAATAACAGTCTGGTTCCATCTCCACTCTGTAAGGTCAAGGTGTCCTGGTCAATAACAGTCTGGTTCCATCTCTACTCTGTAAGGTCAAGGCATGGTCAATAACAGTCTGGTTCCATCTCCACTCTGCAAGGTCAAGGCATGGTCAATAACAGTCTGGTTCCATCTCCACTCTGTAAGGTCAAGGCATGGTCAATAACAGTCTGGTTCCATCTCCACTCTGTAAGGTCAAGGTGTCCTGGTCAATAACAGTCTGGTTCCATCTCCACTCTGTAAGGTCAAGGTGTCCTGGTCAATAACAGTCTGGTTCCATCTCCACTCTGTAAGGTCAAGGCATGGTCAATAACAGTCTGGTTCCATCTCCACTCTGTAAGGTCAAGGTGTCCTGGTCAATACAGTCTGGGTTCCATCTCCACTCTGTAAGGTCAAGGTGTCCTGGTCAATAACAGTCTGGTTCCATCTCCACTCTGTAAGGTCAAGGCATGGTCAATAACAGTCTGGTTCCATCTCCACTCTGTAAGGTCAAGGTGTCCTGGTCAATAACAGTCTGGTTCCATCTCCACTCTGTAAGGTCAAGGTGTCCTGGTCAATAACAGTCTGGTTCCATCTCCACTCTGTAAGGTCAAGGTGTCCTGGTCAATAACAGTCTGGTTCCATCTCCACTCTGTAAGGTCAAGGTGTCCTGGTCAATAACAGTCTGGTTCCATCTCCACTCTGTAAGGTCAAGGCATGGTCAATAACAGTCTGGTTCCATCTCCACTCTGTAAGGTCAAGGCATGGTCAATAACAGTCTGGTTCCATCTCCACTCTGTAAGGTCAAGGCATGGTCAATAACAGTCTGGTTCCATCTCCACTCTGTAAGGTCAAGGCATGGTCAATAACAGTCTGGTTCCATCTCCACTCTGTAAGGTCAAGGCATGGTCAATAACAGTCTGGTTCCATCTCCACTCTGTAAGGTCAAGGTGTCCTGGTCAATAACAGTCTGGTTCCATCTCTACTCTGTAAGGTCAAGGCATGGTCAATAACAGTCTGGTTCCATCTCCTACTCTGTAAGGTCAAGGCATGGTCAATAACAGTCTGGTTCCATCTCACTCTGTAAGGTCCAAGGTGTCCTGGTCAATCACAGTCTGGTTCCATCTCCACTCTGTAAGGTCAAGGCATGGTCAATAACAGTCTGGTTCCATCTCCACTCTGTAAGGTCAAGGTGTCCTGGTCAATAACAGTCTGGTTCCATCTCCACTCTGTAAGGTCAAGGTGTCCTGGTCAATAACAGTCTGGTTCCATCTCTACTCTGTAAGGTCAAGGCATGGTCAATAACAGTCTGGTTCCATCTCCACTCTGTAAGGTCAAGGCATGGTCAATAACAGTCTGGTTCCATCTCCACTCTGTAAGGTCAAGGCATGGTCAATAACAGTCTGGTTCCATCTCCACTCTGTAAGGTCAAGGCATGGTCAATAACAGTCTGGTTCCATCTCCACTCTGTAAGGTCAAGGTGTCCTGGTCAATAACAGTCTGGTTCCATCTCCACTCTGTAAGGTCAAGGCATGGTCAATAACAGTCTGGTTCCATCTCCACTCTGTAACGTCAAGGCATGGTCAATAACAGTCTGGTTCCATCTCCACTATGTAAGGTCAAGGCATGGTCAATAACAGTCTGGTTCCATCTCCACTCTGTAAGGTCAAGGCATGGTCAATAACAGTCTGGTTCCATCTCCACTCTGTAAGGTCAAGGCATGGTCAATAACAGTCTGGTTCCATCTCCACTCTGTAAGGTCAAGGTGTCCTGGTCAATAACAGTCTCGTTCCATCTCCACTCTGTAAGGTCAAGGTGTCCTGGTCAATAACAGTCTGGTTCCATCTCCACTCTGTAAGGTCAAGGCATGGTCAATAACAGTCTGGTTCCATCTCTACTCTGTAAGGTCAAGGCATGGTCAATAACAGTCTGGTTCCATCTCCACTCTGTAAGGTCAAGGTGTCCTGGTCAATAACAGTCTGGTTCCATCTCCACTCTGTAAGGTCAAAGTGTCCTGGTCAATAACAGTCTGGTTCCATCTCCACTCTGTAAGGTCAAAGTGTCCTGGTCAATAACAGTCTGGTTCCATCTCCACTCTGTAAGGTCAAGGCATGGTCAATAACAGTCTGGTTCCATCTCCACTCTGTAAGGTCAAGGCATGGTCAATAACAGTCTGGTTCCATCTCCACTCTGTAAGGTCAAAGTGTCCTGGTCAATAACAGTCTGGTTCCATCTCCACTCTGTAAGGTCAAAGTGTCCTGGTCAATAACAGTCTGGTTCCATCTCCACTCTGTAAGGTCAAAGTGTCCTGGTCAATAACAGTCTGGTTCCATCTCCACTCTGTAAGGTCAAGGCATGGTCAATAACAGTCTGGTTCCATCTCCACTCTGTAAGGTCAAAGTGTCCTGGTCAATAACAGTCTGGTTCCATCTCCACTCTGTAAGGTCAAAGTGTCCTGGTCAATAACAGTCTGGTTCCATCTCCACTCTGTAAGGTCAAAGTGTCCTGGTCAATAACAGTCTGGTTCCATCTCCACTCTGTAAGGTCAAGGTGTCCTGGTCAATAACAGTCTGGTTCCATCTCCACTCTGTAAGGTCAAGGCATGGTCAATAACAGTCTGGTTCCATCTCCACTCTGTAAGGTCAAGGCATGGTCAATAACAGTCTGGTTCCATCTCCACTCTGTAAGGTCAAGGTGTCCTGGTCAATAACAGTCTGGTTCCATCTCCACTCTGTAAGGTCAAGGCATGGTCAATAACAGTCTGGTTCCATCTCTACTCTGTAAGGTCAAGGCATGGTCAATAACAGTCTGGTTCCATCTCCACTCTGTAAGGTCAAAGTGTCCTGGTCAATAACAGTCTGGTTCCATCTCCACTCTGTAAGGTCAAAGTGTCCTGGTCAATAACAGTCTGGTTCCATCTCCACTCTGTAAGGTCAAGGCATGGTCAATAACAGTCTGGTTCCATCTCTACTCTGTAAGGTCAAGGCATGGTCAATAACAGTCTGGTTCCATCTCCACTCTGTAAGGTCAAAGTGTCCTGGTCAATAACAGTCTGGTTCCATCTCCACTCTGTAAGGTCAAGGTGTCCTGGTCAATAACAGTCTGGTTCCATCTCCCACTCTGTAAGGTCAAGGCATGGTCAATAACAGTCTGGTTCCATCTCCACTCTGTAAGGTCAAGGCATGGTCAATAACAGTCTGGTTCCATCTCCACTCTGTAAGGTCAAGGTGTCCTGGTCAATAACAGTCTGGTTCCATCTCCACTCTGTAAGGTCAAAGTGTCCTGGTCAATAACAGTCTGGTTCCATCTCCACTCTGTAAGGTCAAAGTGTCCTGGTCAATAACAGTCTGGTTCCATCTCCACTCTGTAAGGTCAAGGCATGGTCAATAACAGTCTGGTTCCATCTCCACTCTGTAAGGTCAAAGTGTCCTGGTCAATAACAGTCTGGTTCCATCTCCACTCTGTAAGGTCAAGCATGGTCAATAACAGTCTGGTTCCATCTCCACTCTGTAAGGTCAAGGCATGGTCAATAACAGTCTGGTTCCATCTCCACTCTGTAAGGTCAAAGTGTCCTGGTCAATAACAGTCTGGTTCCATCTCCACTCTGTAAGGTCAAGGTGTCCTGGTCAATAACAGTCTGGTTCCATCTCCACTCTGTAAGGTCAAAGTGTCCTGGTCAATAACAGTCTGGTTCCATCTCCACTCTGTAAGGTCAAGGCATGGTCAATAACAGTCTGGTTCCATCTCCACTCTGTAAGGTCAAGGCATGGTCAATAACAGTCTGGTTCCATCTCCACTCTGTAAGGTCAAGGCATGGTCAATAACAGTCTGGTTCCATCTCCACTCTGTAAGGTCAAGGTGTCCTGGTCAATAACAGTCTGGTTCCATCTCCACTCTGTAAGGTCAAGGCATGGTCAATAACAGGTCTGGTTCCATCTCCACTCTGTAAGGTCAAGGCATGGTCAATAACAGTCTGGTTCCATCTCCACTCTGTAAGGTCAAGGCATGGTCAATAACAGTCTGGTTCCATCTCCACTCTGTAAGGTCAAGGCATGGTCAATAACAGTCTGGTTCCATCTCCACTCTGTAAGGTCAAGGCATGGTCAATAACAGTCTGGTTCCATCTCCACTCTGTAAGGTCAAAGTGTCCTGGTCAATAACAGTCTGGTTCCATCTCCACTCTGTAAGGTCAAGGTGTCCTGGTCAATAACAGTCTGGTTCCATCTCCACTCTGTAAGGTCAAGGCATGGTCAATAACAGTCTGGTTCCATCTCCACTCTGTAAGGTCAAAGTGTCCTGGTCAATCCTGGGAGAAGGAGGACTGAAACTCCTGTTGATTATTCTGGTTATCATTACAACTTGGATAATCACATGACCGCAATGTGTTTTGAGGAGTGTTTTTTGTTTGTTTTTTGTTTGACGACACAGAACATTTCATAGGTCAGAACTGAAGTTTAAACCCCCCCCCCCCCCCCCCCCCCCCCCCCCCCCCCTTTGCAAGTCTGTTGGGGCAATGGATGCAGATGCAATGCTTTCCTCAAGTGTGAGACACTTACTATGGATGCCATTAAAGAAGGAGAGGTATTTGAAGTTTTTATTACACCATTGGTGTTTTTTTTTACCCACTTTATAATGTAATAATGATTACATTTGGCGCAAAAACATTTAAGTTATGCGTTCAGAATATTTATTACATTATTAATGCACAAGTTATTAAATTATTGGCAGTTATTACATTATCAGTTATTACATGATCAGTTATTACATTATCAGTTGTTACATTATCAGTTGTTACATTATCAGTTACATTATCAGTTATTACATTATCAGTTGTTACATTATCAGTTATTACATTATCGGTTGTTACCATGTTGGATATGAGCGGCTTTCAGTTCAACATCTACTGACATCAGAATGAAGGATTGAATGAAGAGATGGAACACACCATTTCCATTACCTGTATCGTCCAAGTCTTCATCATAGTCTTCATCATCTCCAGAAGACAGGAAATCTGTCGGCACGGAAAAACACATGAAGACGTTCCAGTCTGGACAACATCATCAGACATCTATTAGCGGCACACAAAAACTAACCAGGTCTCTAAATGAGAGAACCAGGCTCTCAAATGGCACCATATTCCCTATCCATGTATAGTGCACCCTATTCCCTAACGGGTATAGAGCCTAACTGGCATATATAAGCAGCGCGCAAGTTTCAAGTTTGGGGAAGATAATTTTCACCATAAAAATGCACCTTTATAATAAAAGCATATTACATGCATAATTGCATTTGTGGTCACTTTTGAGAATGGTGTTTTCCCGCTAATGGAACATTCCCGCTAATAGCCTACTGCCATGTGGGCACATTGCTGATCTTATAATGTGAAGAAATAGTTTATCAACATTTTAAGCTAAACGTTCTGATCGGTTGCGTCAGCCACATTGCATATAAACGTTTTTTTATGCTAGTGGTTGTATTAATTTGCGAAATATCGCATCCCACAACTGTCCCAAACTATGTTTGTAATATTTATTTCTCGCACAGAATAGAATAGGTTGACTTTTGTACTATGGGGGACAGTAGATTGACATAGGCTAGTGCTTTTGCTGTTCGTTAGGCCGACTCATCTTGTTGGCTGATGAAAAGTAAATGTGGACAGTTCTTCCAATATGCACCTCGGAATTGGATAAGGACGCGCGCAGTTATAATAATATGCCATTTAGCAGACGCTTTTATCCAAAGCGACTTACAAGTCATGTGTGCATACATTTTTACGTATGGGTGGTCCCGGGGATCGAACCCACTACCCTGGCGTTACAAGCACCATGCTCTACCAATTGAGCTACAGAGGACCACCAGTTGCGTCCCCAATGTGTCTGTCTTAACTTGTAGCACACTCAGGGAGAAGGGCACAACACAGCACTCAGGGCTGCAAAAGGCATGGATTATTTTAGGGTGTATTACGGCCACAAAGGGGACGCCGCCGTGAAATTCTAG
>CM062501.1:52259415-52284415 GCA_031479575.1 Coregonus ussuriensis
GCTGTATCTCTATATCTGAAATAGCTGTATCTCTATCTGAAATAGCTGTATCTCTAAAATCTGAAATAGCTGTATCTCTATCTTAAATAGCTGTATCTCTATAGCTTAAATAGCACTTGTTATCTCTATCTGAATAGCTGTATCTCTATCTTAAATAGCTGTATCTCTCTTTAAATCTGTTAAATAGCTGTATCTCTATCTGAAATAGCTGTATCTCTATATTAAATAGCTGTATCTCTATCTTAAATAGCTGTATCTCTATCAATCTAAATAGCTGTTAAATAGCTCTATCTTGAAATAGCTGTATCTCTATCTTAAATAGCTGTATCTCTATCTGAAATAGCTGTATCTCTATCTTAAATAGCTGTATCTCTATCTTAAATAGCTGTATCTCTATCTTAAATAGCTGTATCTCTATCTGAAATAGCTGTATCTCTATCTGAAATAGCTGTATCTCTATAGCTGAAAAATAGCTGTATCTCTATCTGAAAATAGCTGTATCTCTATCTGAAATAGCTGTATCTCTATCTGAAATAGCTGTATCTCTATCTTAAATAGCTGTATCTCTATCTTAAATAGCTGTATCTCTATCTGAAATAGCTGTATCTCTATCTTAAATAGCTGTATCTCTATCTTAAATAGCTATCTCTATCTGAAATAACTGTATCTCTATCTTAAATAGCTGTATCTCTATCTTAAATAGCTGTATCTCTATCTCTAAATAGCTGTATCTCTATCTTAAATAGCTGTATCTCTATCTAAATAGCTGTATCTCTATCTGAAATAGCTGTATCTCTATCTTAAATAGCTGTTAAATAGCTATATCCCCCCCCCCCCTCTATCTGAAAAAGCGTATCTCTATCTGAAATAGCTGTATCTCTATCTTAAATAGCTGTATCTCTATCTTGAAATAGCTGTATCTCTATCTGAAATAGCTGTTATCTCTTCTATTGAAATAGCTGTTTATCCTATCTGAAATAGCTGTATCTCTATCTTAAATAGCTGTATCTCTATCTGAAATAGCTGTATCTCTATCTAAATAGCTGTATCTCTATCTGAAATAGCTGTAAATCTCTATCCTCTATCTGAAATAGCTGTATCTCTATCTGAAATAGCTGTATCTCTATCTTGAAATAGCTGTATCTCTATCTGAAATAGCTGTATCTCTATCTTAAATAGCTGTATCTATAGCTGAAATAGCTGTATCTCTATCTGAAATTGTTTTAATTAGCTGTATCCTCTATCTGAAATAGCTGTATCTCTATCTTAAATAGCTGTAGGCTGTATCTATCTTGAAATAGCTGTATCTCTATCTAAATGCTGTATCTCTATCTGTTAAATAGCTGTATCTCTATCTTAAATAGCTGTATCTCTATCTTAAATAGCTGTATCTCTATCTTAAATTAGCTGTATCTCTATCTGAAATAGCTGTATCTCTATCTTGAAATAGCTGTATCTCTTATCTGAAATAGCTGTATCTCTATCTTAAATAGCTGTATCTCTATCTTAAATAGCTGTAAATTCTCTGTCTTAAATAGCTGTATCTCTATCTGAAATAGCTGTATCTCTATCTGAAATAGCTGTATCTCTATCTTAAATAGCTGTATCTCTATCTGAAATAGCTGTATCTCTATCTTAAATAGCTGTATCTCTATCTTAAATAGCTGTATCTCTATCTGAAATAGCTGTATCTCTATCTAAATAGCTGTATCTCTATCTTAAATAGCTGTTAAATAGCTGTATCTCTATCTGAAATAGCTGTATCTCTATCTTAAATAGCTGTTAAATAGCTGTATCTCTATCTGAAATAGCTGTATCTCTATCTGAAATAGCTGTATCTCTATCTTAGCTGTTAAATAGCTGTATCTCTATCTGAAATAGCTGTATCTCTATCTTGAAATAGCTGTATCTCTATCTTAAATAGAAATACCTGTATCTCTATCTTAAATAGCTGTATCTCTATTAGCAGAAATAGCTGTATCTCTATCTGAAATAGCTGTATCTCAGTCTATCTGAAATAGCTGTATCTCTATCTTAAACTTGCTGTATCATCTGTTGAAATAGCTGTATCTCTATCTGAAATAGCTGTATCTCTATCTGAAATGTTAAATACTGTATCTCTATCTTAAATAGCTGTTATCTCTATCTCTGAAATAGCTGTATCTCTATCTGAAATAGCTGTATCTCTATCTAAATAGCTTGTATCTCTATCTTAAAATAGCTGTATCTCTATCTTAATAGCTGTATCTCTATCTGAAATAGCTGTATCTCTATCTGAAATAGCTGTATCTCTATCTGAAATAGCTGTATCTCTATCTTAAATAGCTGTATATCTATCTGAAATAGCTGTATCTCTATCTTAAATAGCTGTATCTCTATCTGAAATAGCTGTATCTCTATCTGAAATAGCTGTATCTCTATCTTAAATAGCTGTATCTCTATCTTAAATAGCAGTATCTCTATCCTGAAATAGCTGTATCTCTATCTGAAAATAGCTGTATCTCTATCTTAAATAGCTGTATCTCTATCGTCTTAAATAGCTGTATCTCTATCTGAAATAGCTGTATCTCTATCTTAAATAGCTGTATCTCTATCTTAAATAGCTGTATCTCTATCTGAAATAGCTGTATCTCTATCTTAAATAGCTGTAATCTCTATCTTAAATAGCTGTATTCTATTCTTAAATAGCTGTATCTCTATCTGAAATAGCTGTATCTCTATCTTAAATAGCTGTATCTCTAATAGCTGTATCTCTATCTGAAATAGCTGTATCTCTATCTTTGAAAAAAAAAATTAGCTGTAATCTCTATCTTGAAATAGCTGTATCTCTATCTTAAATAGCTGTTAAATAGCTGTATCTCTATCTGAAATAGCTGTAAAATAGCTGTATCTCTATCTGAAATAGCTGTATCTCTATCTTAAATAGCTGTTAAATAGCTGTATCTCTATCTGAAATAGCTGTATCTCTATCTGAAATAGCTGTATCTCTATCTGAAATAGCTGTATCTCTATCTGAAATAGCTGTATCTCTATCTGAAATAGCTGTATCTCTATCTGAAAATAGCTGTATCTCTATCTGAAATAGCTGTATCTCTATCTTGAAATAGCTGTCACATCACCCCCCCCCCCCCCCCCCCCCCCCCCCCCCCCCCCCCCCCCCCCCCCCCCCCTGTATCTGAAATCTAAAATAGCTGTTGAAATAGCTGTTATCTCTATCTTAAATAGCTGTATCTCTATCTGAAATAGCTGTATCTCTATCTGAAATAGCTGTATCTCTATCTTAAATACTGTTAAATAGCTGTTATCTCTATCTGAAATGGCTGTATCTCTATCTTAAATAGCTGTATCTCTATCTTAAATAGCTGTATCTCTATCTGAAATAGCTGTATCTCTATCTTAAATAGCTGTATCTCTATAGCTGAAATAGCTGTATCTCTATCTGAAATAGCTGTATCTTCTATCTTAAAATAGCTGTATCTATAATCTTAAATAGCTGTATCTCTATCTGAAATAGCTGTATCTCTATCTTGAAATAGCTGTATCTCTATCTTAAATAGCTGTAACTCTATCTGAAAATAGCCTGTATCTCTATCTTGAAATAGCTGTATCTCTATCATTAAATAGCTGTATCTCTATCTGAAATAGCCTGTATCTCTATCTGAAATAGCTGTAGCTCTATCTGAAATAGCTGTATCTCTATCTGAAAAAAAAATAGCTGTATCTCTATCTATCTTAAATAGCTGTATCTCTATCTGAAATAGCTGTATCTCTATCTTGAAATAGCTGTATCTCTATCTTAAATAGCTGTTTCTATCTTAAATAGCTGTATCTCTATCTGAAATAGCTGTATCTCTATCTTTTTTAAAAAAAAAAATAGCTGTATCTCTATCTTAAATAGCCCCCCCCTGTATCTTAAATAGCTGTATCTCTATCTGAAATAGCTGTATCTCTATCTTAAATAGCTGTATCTCTATCTTAAATAGCTGTATCTCTATCTGAAATAGCTGTATCTCTATCTGAAATAGCTGTATCTATATCTTAAATAGCTGTTAAATAGCTGTATCTGTATCTGAAATAGCTGTATCTCTATCTGAAATAGCTGTATCTCTATCTTAAATAGCTGTTAAATAGCTGTTATCTCTATCTGTTTAAATAGCTGTATCTCTATCTGTGAAATAGCTGTATCTCTATCTAAATAGCTGTATCTCTATCTGAAATAGCTTATCTCTATCTTAATAGCTGTATCTCTATCTTAAATAGCTGTATCTCTATCTGAAAATAGCTGTATATCTCCTATCTAAATAGCTGTATCTATAGCTGAAATAGCTGTATCTCTATCTTAAATAGCTGTATCTCTATTCTAATAGCTGTTAAAATAGCTGTATCTCTATCTGAAAATAGGGCTGTATCTCTATCTTAAATAGCTGTATCTCTATCTGAAATAGCTGTATCTCTATCTGAAATAGCTGTATCTCTATCTTAAATAGCTGTTAAATAGCTGTATCTCTATCTGAAATAGCTGTATCTCTATCTGAAATAGCTGTATCTCTATCTTTAAATAGCTGTATCTCTATCTTAAATAGCTGTATCTCTATCTCTGAAATAGCTGTATCTCTATCTTAAAATAGCTGTATCTATTCTGAAATAGCTGTATCTCTATCTGAAATAGCTGTATCTCTATCTAAATAGCTGTGATCTCTATCTTAAATAGCTGTATCTCTATCTTAAATAGCTTAATCTCTATCTGGAAATAGCTGTATCTCTATCTAAAATAGCTGTATCTCTATCTGAAATAGCTGTATCTCTATCTAAAAAGCTGTTAAATAGCTGTATCTCTATCTTAAATAGCTGTATCTCTATCTGAAATAGCTGTATCTCTATCTTAAATAGCTGTATCTCTATCTTAAATAGCTGTATCTCTATCTGAAATTAGCTGTATCTCTATCTTAAATAGCTGTATCTATAGCTAAATAGCTGTTATCTCTATCTGAAATACTGTATCTCTATCTCTAAATAGCTGTTAAATCTTATGCTATCTCTATCTGAAATAGCTGTATCTCTATCTTAAAATACTGTATCTCTATAGCTGAAATAGCTGTATCTATCTGAAATAGCTGTATCTCTATCTGTTTGAAATAGCTGTATCTCTATCATAATAGTGTTGAAATAGCTGTTATCTCTATCTTAAATAGCTGTATCTCTATCTGAAATAGCTGTATCTCTATCTGAAATAGCTGTATCTCTATCTTAAATAGCTGTATCTCTATCTGAAATAGCTGTATCTCTATCTGAAATAGCTGTATCTCTATCTGAAATAGCTGTATCTCTATCTTAAATAGCTGTACTTAAATCTGTATCTGTATCTGAAATAGCTGTATCTCTATCTGAAATAGCTGTATCTCTATCTTAAATAGCTGTTAAATAGCTGTATCTCTATCTGAAATAGCCTGTATCTCTATCTGAATAGCTGTTATCTCTATCTTAAATTAGCTGTATCTCTATCTGAAATAGCTGTATCTCTATCTTAAATAGCTGTATCTCTATCTTAAATAGCTGTATCTCTATCTGAAATAGCTGTATCTCTATCTGAAATAGCTGTATCTCTATAGCTGTTAAATAGCTGTATCTCTATCTGAAATACTGTATCTCTATCTGAAATAGCTGTATCTCTATCTTAAATAGCTGTATCTATCTAAATAGCTGTATCTCTATCTGAAATAGCTGTAATCTCTATCTGAAATAGCTGTATCTCTATCTTAAATAGCTGTTAAATAGCTGTATCTCTATCTGAAATAGCTGTATCCCCGCCCCCCCCCCACCCTTCTATCTGAAATAGCTGTATCTCTATCTTAAATAGCTGTTAAATAGCTGTATCTCTATCTGAAAATAGCTGTATCTCTATCTTAAAATAGCTGTATCTCTATCTTGGAAATAGCTGTATCTCTATAGCTTGTTAAATAGCTGTATCTCTATCTGAAATAGCTGTATCTCTATCTGAAATAGCTGTATCTCTATCTGTTAAATAGCTGTATCTCTATCTTGAAATATCTGCTAAATCTCTATCTTAAAAAATAGCTGTATCTCTCTTAAATAGCTGTATCTCTATCTGAAATAGCTGTATCTCTATCTTTTTTTAAATAGCTGTATCTCTATCTTAAATAGCTGTATCTCTATCTTAAATAGCTGTATCTCTATCTGAAATAGCTGTATCTCTATCTGAAATAGCTGTATCTCTATCTTAAATAGCTGTATCTCTATCTGAAATAGCTGTATCTCTATCTTAAATAGCTGTATCTTATATAGCTGAAAAGCTGTATCTCTATCTGAAATAGCTGTATCTCTATCTTAAATAGCTGTTAAATAGCTGTATCTCTATCTGAAATTTTTTTTTTTTGTTTTTAGCTGTATCTCTATCTTAAATAGCTGTATCTCTATCTTAAATAGCTAAATCTCGCTATCTGAAATAACTGTATCTCTATCTTAAATAGCTGTATCTCTATCTTGAATAGCAGTATCTCTATCTGAAATAGCTGTATCTCTATCTGAAATAGCTGTAATCTCTATCTTAAATAGCTGTATCACTCTATCTTGAAATAGCTGTATCTCTATCTGAAATAGCTGTATCTCTATCTTAAATAGCTGTATCTATAGCTGAAATAGCTGTATCTCTATCTGAAATAGCTGTATCTCTATCTTCAAGTTGTATATCTCTGTTAAATAGCTGTATCTCTATCTGAAATAGCTGTATCTCTATCTGTAGAAATAGCTGTATCTCTATCTAAATAGCTGTATCTCTATCCTGAAATAGCTGTATCTCTATCTTTTTAAATAGCTGTACTCTATCTTAAATAGCTGTACTCTATCTGAAATAGCTGTATCAACTATCTTAAATAGCTGTATCTCTATCTTAAATAGCTGTATCTCTATCTGAAATAGCTGTATCTCTATCTGAAATAGCTATATCTCTATCTTAAATAGCTGTACTCTATCTTAAATAGCCGTTATTCTCTATCTGAAATAGCTGTATCTCTATCTGAAATTAGCTGTATCTCTATCTGAAATAGCTGTATCTCTATCTTAAATAGCTGTTTATCTTAAATACTGTATCTCGTATCTGAAATAGCTGTATCTCTATCTGAAATAGCTTGTATCTCTATCTTCATAGCTATTAAATAGCTGTAATCTCTATCTGAAAAATAGCTGTATCTCTATCCTGAAATAGCTGTAATCTCTATCTTAAATAGCTGTTAAATAGCTGTATCTCTATCTGAAATAGCTGTATCTCTATCTGAAATAGCTGTATCTCTATCTTAAATAGCTGTTAAATAGCTGTATCTCTATCTGAAATAGCTGTATCTCTAATCTGAAATAGCTGTATCTCTATCTTAAATAGCTGTAATCTCTTAAATAGCTGTAAAATTCTCTATCTGAAATAGCTGTATCTCTATCTTAAATAGCTGTTAAATTAGCTGTATTCTTCTCTTATCTGAAATAGCTGTTTATCTCTAATCTTAAATAGCTGTATCTCTCTATCTTAAATAGCTGTATCTCTATCTCTGAAATAGCTGTATCTCTATCTTGAAATAGCTGTATCTTTAAATAGCTGTATATCTCTATCTGAAATAGTTCCTATCTGTATCTCTATCCTAAATAGCTGTATCTCTATCTTAAATAGCTGTATCACTCTATCTGAAATAGCTGTATCTCTATCTTGTAAATAGCTGTATCTCTATCTTAAATAGCTGTATCTCTATCTGAAATAGCTGTATCTCTATCTTGAAATAGCTTTAAATGTAATCTCTATCTTAAATAGCTGTAATCTCTATCTGAAATAGCTGTATCCTATCTCTATCTGAAATAGCTGTATCTCTATCTTGAAAATAGCTGTATCTTCTTCTCTATCTTAAATAGCCTATCTCTATCTGAAATAAGCTGTATCTCTATCTGAAATTGCTGTATCTCTATCTTGAAATAGCTGTATCTTCTATCTTAAATAGCTGTATCTTTATCTAATAGCTGTATCCTGTATCTGAAATAGCTGTAATCTCTATCTTGAAATAAATAGCTGTATCTTCTATCTCTATCTTAAATAGCTGTTAAATAGCTGTATCTCTATCTGAAATAGCTGTATCTCTATCTGAAATAGCCTGTATCTCTATCTTAAATAGCTGTTAAATAGCTGTATCTCTATCTGAAATAGCTGTATCTCTATCTGAAATAGCTGTATCTCTATCTTAAATAGCTGTATCTCTATCTGAAATAGCTGTATCTCTATCTGAAATAGCTGTATCTCTATCTTAAATAGCTGTTAAATAGCTGTATCTCTATCTGAAATAGCTGTATCTCTATCTTAAATAGCTGTTAAATAGCTGTATCTCTATCTGAAATAGCTGTATCTCTATCTTAAATAGCTGTATCTCTATCTTAAATAGCTGTATCTCTATCTTAAATAGCTGTATCTCTATCTGAAATAGCTGTTAAATAGCTGTATCTCTATCTGAAATAGCTGTATCTCTATCTTAAATAGCTGTTAAATACCTGTATCTCTCTCTGAAATAGCTGTATCTCTATCTGAAATAGCTGTATCTCTATCTGAAATAGCTGTATCTTAAATAGCTGTTAAATAGCTGTATCTCTATCTGAAATAGCTGTATCTCTATCTGAAATAGCTGTATCTCTATCTGAAATAGCTGTATCTCTATCTTGGAAATAGCTGTATCTCTATCTGAAATAGCTTTTGTTAAAATCTCTATCTTAAATAGCTGTTAAAATAGCTGTTTATCTCTATCTAAATAAGCTGTATCTCTATCTTAAATAGCTGTTTCTCTATCTGAAAATAGCTGTATCTCTATCTGAAATAGCTGTATCTCTATCTTAAATAGCTGCTGTTAGCAGAAATAGCTGTAACTCTCTAATCTGAGCTGTAATAGAAATACTGTATCTCTATCTTAAATAGCTGTATCTCTATCTTAAATAGCTGTATCTCTATCTGAAATAGCTGTATCTCTGTCTTAAATAGCTGTAAATCTGTATAGCTGATCTGAAATAGCTGTAAATCTCTATCTTGAAATAGCTGTATCTCTTAATAGCTATCTTAAATAGCTGTATCTCTGTCTTAAATAGCTGTATCTCTATAGCTGAATATAGCTGTATCGCTATCTTAAATAGCTGTATCTCGCTATCTTAAATAGCCTGTAATCTCTATCTGAAATAGCTGTATCTCTATCTAAATAGCTGTATCAGCTATCTTAAATAGCTGTATCTCTATCTGAAATAGCCTTTTATCTCTATCTTAAATAGCTGTATCTCTATCTTAAATAGCATTATCTCTATCTGAAATAGCTTATCTCTATCATGAAATTGCTGTATCTCTATCTGAAATAGCTGTATCCCCCTTCTCTATCTTAAATAGCTGTTAAATGCTGCTTATCTCTATCTGAAAATAGCTGTATCTCTATCTGAAATAGCTGTATCTCTATCTTAAATAGCTGTTAAATAGCTGTATCTCTATCTGATATAGCTGTATCTCTATCTGAAATAGCTTGTATCTCTATCTTAAATAGCTGTATATCTATCTGAAATAGCTGTATCTCTATCTGAAATAGCTGTATCTCTATCTTAAATAGCTGTATACTCTAATCTTAAATAGCTGTTATATCTCTATCTGAAATAGCTGTATCTCTATCTGAAATTTGCTGTATCTCTATCTGAAATAGCTGTAAAATAGCTTATCTTAAATTGAGCTGCTGTTAAATAGCTGTATCTGTATCTGAAATAGCTGTATCTCTATCTGAAATAGCTGTATCTCTATCTTAAATAGCAGTTAAATAGCTGTATCTCTATCTGAAATAGCTGTATCTCTATCTGAAATAGAGCTGTATCTCTATCTTAAATAGCTTAAATTCTAGCTATCTGAAATAGCTGTATCTCTATCTGAAATAGCTGTATCTATCTTAAATAGCTGTTAAATAGCTGGTATCTCTATCTGAAATAGCTGTAATCTCTATCTTAAATAGCTGTTTAAATAGCTGTATCTCTATCTGAAATAGCTGTATCTCTATCTTAAATAGCTGTATCTCTATCTTAAATAGCTGTCTTATCTCTATCTTAAATAGCTGTATCCTCTATCTGAAATAGCTGTTAAATAGCTGTATCTCACTATCTGAAAATAGCTGTATCTCACTATCTTAAATAGCTGTAAATACCTGTATCTCTCTATGAAATAGCTGTAATCTCTATCTGAAATAGCTTTTTTTTTGTATCTCTATCTGAAATAGCTGTATCATAAATAGCTGTTACTAAATAGCTGTATCTCTATCTGAAATAGCTGTATTCTCTCTATCTGTTAAATAGCCTGTAATCTCTATCTAAAAAATAGCTGTAAATCTCTATCTTAAATAGCTGTATCTCTATCTGAAATAGCTTTTTATCTATCTTAAATAGCTGTTAAATTAGCTGTATCTCTATCTGAAATACTTGTATCTCTCTCTATCTATTAAATAGCGCTGTATCTCTATCTGAAATAGCTGTATCTCTATCTGAAATAGCTGTATCTCTATCTTAAATAGCTGTTAAATAGTCTGTATCTCTATCTGGAAATAGCTGTATCGCTATCTTAAATAGCTGTATCTCTATCTTAAATAGCTGTATCTCTATCTTGAAATAGCTGTATCTCTATCTTAAATAGCTGTATCTAAGCTGAAATAGCTGTATCTCCTATCTGAAATAGCTGTATCTCTATCTTAATAGCTGTATATCACTTAAATAGCTGTATCTCATCTGAAATAGCTGTATCGCTATCTTAAATAGCTGTATCTATAGCTGAAATATCTTTAAATAGCTGTATCTCTCTTAAACTGTTAAATAGCTGTATCTCTATCTTATAGCTGTATCTCTATCTGAAATAGCTGTATCTATCTGAAATAGCCTGTATCTCTATCTTGAAATAGCTGTATCTCTATCTGAAATAGCTGTATCTCTATCTGAAATAGACTCTGTATCTCTATCTTCTAAATAGCTGTTAAATAGCTGTATCCTATATCTGAAATAGCTGTATCTCTATCTGGGAAATTGCTGTATCTCTATCTGAAATAGCTGTATCTCTATCTTAAATAGCTGTTAAATAGCTGTTATCTGTTATCTGAAATAGCTGTATCTCTATCTGAAATAGCTGTATCTCTATCTTAAATAGCTGTTAAATAGCTGTATCTCTTATCTGAAATAGCTGTATCTCTATCTGAAATAGCTGTATCTCTATCTAAATAGCTGTATCTCTATCTGAATAGCTGTATCTCTATCTGAAATAGCTGTATCTCTATCTTAAATAGCTGTAATTCTTCTATTAAATAGCTGTATCTCTATCTGAAATGCTGTTTTCATATATCTGTATGAGCTCTATCTTAAATATAGCTGTTAAATAGCTGTATCTCTATCTGAAATAGCTGTATCTCTATCTTAAAATATATGTTAAATAGCTGTATCTCTATCTTAAATAGCTGTATCTCTATCTTAAATAGCTGTATCTCTATCTGAAATAGCTGTTAAATAGCTGTATCTCTATCTGAAATAGCTGTATCTCTATCTTAAATAGCTGTTAAATACCTGTATCTCTCTCTGAAATAGCTGTATCTCTATCTGAAATAGCTGTATCTCTATCTGAAATAGCTGTATCTTAAATAGCTGTTAAATAGCTGTATCTCTATCTGAAATAGCTGTTAAATATCTCTATCTGAAAATAAAGCTGTATCTCTATCTAAATAGCTGTATCTCTATCTTAAATAGCTGTATCTCTATCTGAAATAGCTTTATCTCTATCTTAAATAGCTGTTTTAAATAGCTGTATCTCTATCTGAAATTAGCTGTATCTCTTATCTTAAAAAATAGCTGTATCTCTATCTGAAATAGCTGTGTCTCTATCTGAAATAGCTGTATCTCTATCTTAAATAGCTGTTAAATAGCTGTATCTCTATCTTAAATAGCTGTATCTCTATCTGAAATAGCTGTATCTCTATCTTAAATAGCTGTATCTCTATCTGAAATAGCTGTATCTCTATCTTAAATAGCTGTATCTATAGCTGAAAAAGCTTGTATCTCTATCTGAAATAGCTGTATCTCTATCTTAAATAGCTGTTAAATAGCTGTATCTCTATCTGAAATAGCTGTATCGCTATCTTAATATAGCTGTTATCGCTATCTTAAATAGCTGTATCTCTATCTGAATAGCTGATCTAAATACTTTCTCTAATCTTTAAATAGCTGTATCTCTATCTTGAAATAGCTGTATCTCTATCTGAAATAGCTTTGTATCATCTATCTTAAATAGCTGTTATAGCTCTATCTCTAAATAGCTGTATCTCTATCTGAAATAGCTGTATCTCTATCTTAAATAGCTGTATCTCTATCTAAATAGCCTGTATCTCTATCTGAAATAGCTGTATCTCTATCTGAAATTGCTGTATCTCTATCTGAAATAGCTGTATCTCTATCTTAATAGCTGTACTAGCTGTATCTGTATCTGAAATAGCTGTATCTCTATCTGAAATAGCTGTATCTCTATCTTAAATAGCTGTTAAATAGCTGTATCTCTATCATGAAATAGCTGTATCCTCTATCTGAAATAGCTGTATTCTCTATCTTAAATAGCTGTTAAATAGCTGTATCTCTATCTGAAATAGCTGCATCTCTATCTGAAATAGCTGTATCTCTATCTGAAATAGCTGTATCTCTATCTGAAATAGCTGTATCTCTAGCTGTAACTAGCTGTTAAATAGCCTTATCTCTATCTTGAAAGCTGTAATCTCTATCTAAAATAGCTGTATCTCTATCTTAAATAGCTGTATCTCTATCTGAAATAGCTTATCTCTATCTTAAATAGCTGTTAAATAGCTGTATCTCTATCTGAAATAGCTGTATCTCTATCTTAAATAGCTGTATCTCTATCTGAAATAGCTGTATCTCTATCTGAAATAGCTGTATCTCTATCTTAAATAGCTGTTAAATAGCTGTATCTCTATCTGAAATAGCTGTATCTCTATCTTAAATAGCTGTATCTCTATCTTAAATAGCTGTATCTCTATCTGAAATAGCTGTATCTCTATCTTAAATAGCTGTATCTATAGCTGAAATAGCTGTATCTCTATCTGAAATAGCTGTATCTCTATCTTAAATAGCTGTTAAATAGCTGTATCTCTATCTGAAATAGCTGTATCGCTATCTTAAATAGCTGTATCGCTATCTTAAATAGCTGTATCTCTATCTGAAATAGCTGTATCTCTATCTTAAATAGCTGTATCTCTATCTTAAATAGCTGTATCTCTATCTGAAATAGCTTTATCTCTATCTTAAATAGCTGTATCTCTATCTTAAATAGCTGTATCTCTATCTGAAATAGCTGTATCTCTATCTTAAATAGCTGTATCTCTATCTTAAATAGCCTTATCTCTATCTGAAATAGCTGTATCTCTATCTGAAATTGCTGTATCTCTATCTGAAATAGCTGTATCTCTATCTTAAATAGCTGTTAAATAGCTGTATCTGTATCTGAAATAGCTGTATCTCTATCTGAAATAGCTGTATCTCTATCTTAAAAAGCTGTTAAATAGCTGTATCTCTATCTGAAATAGCTGTATCTCTATCTGAAATAGCTGTATCTCTATCTTAAATAGCTGTTAAATAGCTGTATCTCTATCTGAAATAGCTGCATCTCTATCTGAAATAGCTGTATCTCTATCTGAAATAGCTGTATCTCTATCTGAAATAGCTGTATCTCTATCTTAAATAGCTGTTAAATAGCTGTATCTCTATCTGAAATAGCTGTATCTCTATCTTAAATAGCTGTATCTCTATCTTAAATAGCTGTATCTCTATCTGAAATAGCTGTATCTCTATCTTAAATAGCTGTATCTATAGCTGAAATAGCTGTATCTCTATCTGAAATAGCTGTATCTCTATCTTAAATAGCTGTATCTCTATCTGAAATAGCTGTATCTCTATCTTAAATAGCTGTATCTCTATCTTAAATAGCTGTATCTCTATCTGAAATTGCTGTATCTCTATCTTAAATAGCTGTATCTCTATCTTAAATAGCTGTATCTCTATCTGAAATAGCTGTATCTCTATCTTAAATAGCTGTATCTCTATCTTAAATAGCTGTATCTCTATCTGAAATAGCTGTATCGCTATCTGAAATAGCTGTATATCTATCTTAATAAGCTGTATCTCTATCTTAAATAGCCGTATCTCTATCTGAAATAGCTGTATCTCTATCTGAAATTGCTGTATCTCTATCTGAAATAGCTGTATCCCTATCTTAAATAGCTGTTAAATAGCTGTATCTGTATCTGAAATAGCTGTATCTCTATCTGAAATAGCTGTATCTCTATCTTAAATAGCTGTTAAATAGCTGTATCTCTATCTGAAATAGCTGTATCTCTATCTGAAATAGCTGTATCTCTATCTTAAATAACTGTTAAATAGCTGTATCTCTATCTGAAATAGCTGTATCTCTATCTGAAATAGCTGTATCTCTATCTTAAATAGCTGTATCTCTATCTGAAATAGCTGTATCTCTATCTGAAATAGCTGTATCTTAAATAGCTGTTAAATACCTGTATCTCTCTCTGAAATAGCTGTATCTCTAGCTGAAATAGCTGTATCTCTATCTGAAATAGCTGTATCTTAAATAGCTGTTAAATAGCTGTATCTCTATCTGAAATAGCTGTATCTCTATCTGAAATAGCTGTATCTCTATCTGAAATAGCTGTATCTCTATCTTAAATAGCTGTATCTCTATCTGAAATAGCTTTATCTCTATCTTAAATAGCTGTTAAATAGCTGTATCTCTATCTGAAATAGCTGTATCTCTATCTTAAATAGCTGTATCTCTAACTGAAATAGCTGTATCTCTATCTGAAATAGCTGTATCTCTATCTGAAATAGCTGTATCTCTATCTTAAATAGCTGTATCTCTATCTTAAATAGCTGTATCTCTATCTTAAATAGCTAAATCTCTATCTTAAATAGCTGTTAAATAGCTGTATCTCTATCTGAAATAGCTGTGTCTCTATCTTAAATAGCTGTTAAATAGCTGTATCTCTTTCTTAAATAGCTGTATCTCTATCTGAAATAGCTGTTTCTCTATCTTAAATAGCTGTATCTCTATCTTAAATAGCTGTATCTCTATCTGAAATAGCTGTATCTCTATCTTAAATAGCTGTATCTATAGCTGAAATAGCTGTATCTCTAGCTGAAATTGAAGGATTTTGATGGGGATTTCTTTTGTTATGTAATTTAAATTGTCGTAGCTCATTTTTTCGCGCACGCTCAAGTAGGCGTTCTACTTTCCTCCTGTATTTATTTAGCGAAGATGATAACACATAATCACTCCGGAGGGACACAAGCAAAAACTCATGACATAAATGTTGCAGCAGGCTAGACTACACCTAAACATTAGAGATCTGACATGCTGTATGGGAGGAAAACGAGACTATTGTTCAGTCTGATCAACTGGAGGCTACTAATAAGAGCAGATGTATACATCCTATGTGTCCTGTCCATCTGGTCTGGGTAAACTCATTGGTAACGTTATGAATTTATAGTCCATTTGTGTGTCAGGAGAAAATGTGAATGTGATCAAATTTGGTTTATATTCAACATTGGGCTGGCTAGGCTGCCTATACGTTTTCAATCTAAAATGATTAACTGGAATTAATCAGTCAACATAATAGTGATGACAGATGTGGTGTAATGTTTTATAAGGCCTGCAGTTGCATAGGTCTGCGTGATGTAATGTTTTATATGGTCTACAGTTGCATAGGTCTGCGTGATGTAATGTTTTATAAAGGCCTGCAGTTGCATAGGTCTGCGTGATGTAATGTTTTATAAGGTCTACAGTTGCATAGGCCTGCGTGATGTAATGTTTTATAAAGGCCTGCAGTTGCATAGGTCTGCCTGATGTAATGTTTTATAAGGCCCGCAGTTGCATAGGCCTGCGTGATGAAATGTTTTATAAGGTCTACAGTTGCATAGGTCTGCGTGATGTAATGTTTTATAAGGTCTACAGTTGCATAGGTCTGCCTGATGTAATGTTTTATAAAGGCCTGCAGTTGCATAGGTCTACGTGATGTAATGTTTTATATGGTCTACAGTTGCATAGGTCTGCGTGATGTAATGTTTTATAAAGGCCTGCAGTTGCATAGGTCTGCGTGATGTAATGTTTTATATGGTCTACAGTTGCATAGGTCTGCGTGATGTAATGTTTTATAAAGGCCTGCAGTTGCATAGGTCTGCGTGATGTAATGTTTTATAAGGTCTACAGTTGCATAGGTCTGCCTGATGTAATGTTTTATAAAGGCCTGCAGTTGCATAGGTCTACGTGATGTAATGTTTTATAAGGTCTACAGTTGCATAGGTCTGCGTGATGTAATGTTTTATATGGTCTACAGTTGCATAGGTCTGCGTGATGTAATGTTTTATAAGGTCTGCAGTTGCATAGGTCTGCGTGATGTAATGTTTTATAAAGGCCTGCAGTTGCATAGGTCTGCCTGATGTAAACATGCATAAAGATCAGCCCTGTGAGTTCTATTGTCTATCAGTTGTTGTCTCTGTGTCTGGGTAGAGGAAATCCCCCTCCTAATCTACTCTAAATATAATTAATATCAACAAGTATAAGGTTGCTGTACTTTGACAAGGTTTTCACCCCCCACCTCCTCAGGGCCAGGAGATTTTTTCAGTTTTTTAAAACCACGTGACCTGATTAGGAAAAACTGGTCCCATCATAGCCTTTATAAAACCTTTTTACAACTGATTAATCACTGTCATACCTTATAGGGTCCAGAGTTTTCCCTGGTTAGGTTAACAGATAAGGAAAAACTCCAGGCCCCAGGGGGTAAAAATTGCCCCCCCACTCTGGGACCTGTGGTGCCACCAGTCTGCAGTCGTCAGGTATCGTCAGGTATGTGGATGATCAGGGCGTTATTCAGGAACGTTTCTTGGGCTACTTTGATGTGTCAAGTGGGCGAGATGCACAGTCTGCGTTTCACTTTGTGAATTTTGAGATGTCTGAGTTTAACTTCACGGAGAAACTTGTTGTTCAAACCTACGATGGTGCACCTGTTAATGTAATGTATCTGCTATTTGTATTTCCAGTCCCCTCCTGTTCCCTGATTAAGAGGTGATGACCACTCCACTCCACTACCAGTGTCAACTCTGTCCTGACATGAACTGAAGCCACGTCTCATGTGCCCCCTCATCCACTGGCACATTGAATGTTTCCTCTCCAAGCACTGTGAGTACCCCTATCCATTTTCTCTCATTACTGTATGTAGAGTCAATCACAAACACAATCACATTATTACACATCAATGATTTTACTCCTTGTTTGGACTATCTCCTTCTCAGCTCTTTGGTCTAATTGTGTAGTGTGTTGTGTTATTATATGTTGTCTTCCCAGTCAATTCCTGTCCTGCGCTGGTCAAGCCTCCGAACACCTCAACTCATGTCTCATACCCTCATTCAATCACTGCTGTGATCCCTTCCCAACACTGTGTAAGTAGCCCTCTCATTCCCATTCCCCATATTATTGTACTATAAATGTCTTTATTAAATGCTTTAGGTTAAAATAGTTACATTCTGACGATATTTTAAACACACTGTGTCGTCTCCATGCGTTCCGCACCTATAACGTGGGTCTCCCACTGGATACTGTAACATATTTCCATGGGGGTATGTAGATACCACTGGATGATGTAATTATTTCTGTGGTTCTATGTAGATGCCACTGGATGCTGTAACATATTTCATGACCTTGTAGTTCCTGGTTTAGTTCCACAGGTTCAGTTAGCTGATGAAGAGCAGATGTTACCACATACCCTGGAACAGCCCTCTACACTACACTACCCTGGAACAGCCCTCTACACTACACTACCCTGGAACAGCCCTCTACACTACACTACCCTGGAACAGCCCTCTACACTACACTACCCTGGAACAGCCCTCTACACTACACTACCCTGGAACAGCCCTCTACACTACACTACCCTGGAACAGCCCTCTACACTACACTACCCTGGAACAGCCCTCTACACTACACTAGCCTGGAACAGCCCTCTACACTACACTACCCTGGAACAGCCCTCTACACTACACTACCCTGGAACAGCCCTCTACACTACACTACCCTGGAACAGCCCTCTACACTACACTACCCTGGAACAGCCCTCTACACTACACTACCCTGGAACAGCCCTCTACACTACACTACCCTGGAACAGCCCTCTACACTACACTACCCTGGAACAGCCCTCAACACTACACTACCCTGGAACAGCCCTCTACACTACACTACCCTGGAACAGCCCCTCTACACTACACTACCCTGGAACAGCCCTCAACACTACACTACCCTGGAACAGCCCTCTACACTACACTGGCCTGGAACAGCCCTCTAAACTACACTACCCTGGAACAGCCCTCTACACTACACTACCCTGGAACAGCCCTCTACACTACACTACCCTGGAACAGCCCACTACACTACCCTGGAACAGCCCTCTACACTACACTACCCTGGAACAGACCTCTACACTACACTACCCTGGAACAGCCCTCTACACTACACTACACTACCCTGGAACAGCCCTCTACACTACACTACCCTGGAACAGCCCTCAACACTACACTACCCTGGAACAGCCCTCTACACTACACTGGCCTGGAACAGCCCTCTAAACTACACTACCCTGGAACAGCCCTCTACACTACACTACCCTGGAACAGCCCTCTACACTACACTACCCTGGAACAGCCCACTACACTACCCTGGAACAGCCCTCTACACTACACTACCCTGGAACAGACCTCTACACTACACTACCCTGGAACAGCCCTCTACACTACACTACCCTGGAACAGCCCTCTACACTACACTACCCTGGAACAGCCCTCTACACTACACTACCCTGGAACAGCCCTCTACACTACACTACCCTGGAACAGCCCTCTACACTACACTACCCTGGAACAGCCCTCTACACTACCCTGAAACAGCCCTCTACACTACACTACCCTGGAACAGCCCTCTACACTACACTACCCTAGAACAGCCCTCTACACTACCCCTGGAAAAAGCCCTCTACACTACACTACCCTGGAACAGCCCTCTACACTACCCTAGCCTGGAACAGCCCTCTACACTACACTACCCTGGAACAGCCCTCTACACTACACTACCCTGGAACAGCCCTCTACACTACACTACCCTGGAACAGCCCTCTACACTACACTACCCTGGAACAGCCCTCTACACTACACTACCCTGGAACAGCCCTCTACACTACACTACCCTGGAACAGCCCTCTACACTACACTACCCTGGAACAGCCCTCTACACTACCCTGAAACAGCCCTCTACACTACACTACCCTGGAACAGCCCTCTACACTACACTACCCTAGAACAGCCCTCTACACTACCCTGGAAAAGCCCTCTACACTACACTACCCTGGAACAGCCCTCTACACTACCCTAGCCCTGGAACAGCCCTCTACACTACACTACCCTGGAACAGCCCTCTACACTACACTACCCTGGAACAGCCCTCTACACTACACTACCCTGGAACAGCCCCTCTACACTACACTACCCTGGAACAGCCCTCTACACTACACTACCCTGGAACAGCCCTCTACACTACACTACCCTGGAACAGCCCTCTACACTACACTGGCCTGGAACAGCCCTCTACACTACACTGGCCTGGAACAGCCCTCTACACTACACTGGCCTGGAACAGCCCTCTACACTACACTACCCTGGAACAGCCCTCTACACTACACTACCCTGGAAACAGCCCTCTACACTACACTACCCTGGAACAGCCCACTACACTACACTACCCTGGAACAGCCCTCTACACTACACTAGCCTGGAACAGCCCTCTACACTACACTACCCTGGAACAGCCCTCTACACTACACTACACTACCCTGGAACAGCCCTCTACACTACACTACCCTGGAACAGCCCTCTACACTACACTACCCTGGAACAGCCCTCTACACTACACTGGCCTGGAACAGCCCTCTACACTACACTACCCTGGAACAGCCCTCTACACTACACTAGCCTGGAACAGCCCTCTACACTACACTACCCTGGAACAGCCCTCTAAACTACACTACCCTGGAACAGCCCTCTACACTACACTAGCCTGGAACAGCCCCTCTACACTACACTACCCTGGAACAGCCCTCTACACTACACTACCCTGGAACAGCCCTCTACACTACACTACCCTGGAACAGCCCTCTACACTACACTACCCTGGAACAGACCTCTACACTACACTACCCTGGAACAGCCCTCTACACTACACTACCCTGGAACAGCCCTCTACACTACACTACCCTGGAACAGCCCTCTACACTACACTACCCTGGAACAGCCCTCTACACTACACTACCCTGGAACAGCCCTCTACACTACCCTGGAACAGCCCTCTACACTACACTACCCTGGAACAGCCCTCTACACTACACTACCCTGGAACAGCCCTCTACACTACACTGGCCTGGAACAGCCCCTCTACACTACCCTGAACAGCCCTCTACACTACACTACCCTGGAACAGCCCTCTACACTACACTACCCTAGAACAGCCCTCTACACTACCCTGGAACAGCCCTCTACACTACACTACCCTGGAACAGCCCTCTACACTACACTACCCTGGAACAGCCCTCTACACTACCCTAGCCTGGAACAGCCCTCTACACTACACTACCCTGGAACAGCCCTCTACACTACACTACCCTGGAACAGCCCTCTACACTACACTACCCTGGAACAACCCTCTACACTACACTACCCTGGAACAGCCCTCTACACTACACTACCCTGGAACAGCCCTCTACACTACATTACCCTGGAACAGCCCTCTACACTACACTACCCTGGAACAGCCCTCTACACTACACTACCCTGGAACAGCCCTCTACACTACACTGGCCTGGAACAGCCCTCTACACTACACTGGCCTGGAACAGCCCTCTACACTACACTACCCTGGAACAGCCCTCTACACTACACTACCCTGGAACAGCCCTCTACACTACACTACCCTGGAACAGCCCTCTACACTACACTACCCTGGAACAGCCCTCTACACTACACTACCCTGGAACAGCCCTCTACACTACACTACACTACCCTGGAACAGCCCTCTACACTACACTACCCTGGAACAGCCCTCTACACTACACTACCCTGGAACAGCCCTCTACACTACACTAGCCTGGAACAGCCCTCTACACTACACTACCCTGGAACAGCCCTCTACACTACACTACCCTGGAACAGCCCTCTACACTACACAAGCCTGGAACAGCCCTCTACACTACACTACCCTGGAACAGCCCTCTACACTACACTACCCTGGAACAGCCCTCTACACTACACTACCCTGGAACAGCCCTCAACACTACACTACCCTGGAGCAGCCCTCTACACTACACTACCCTGGAACAGCCCTCTACACTACACTACACTGGAACAGCCCTCTACACTACACTACACTACCCTGGAACAGCCCTCTACACTACACTACCCTGGAACAGCCCTCTACACTACACTACCCTGGAACAGCCCTCTACACTACACTACCCTGGAACAGCCCTCTACACTAGCCTGGAACAGCCCTCTACACTACACTAGCCTGGAACAGCCCTCTACACTACACTAGCCTGGAACAGCCCTCTACACTACACTAGCCTGGAACAGCCCTCTACACTACACTAGCCTGGAACAGCCCTCTACACTACACTACCCTGGAACAGCCCTCTACACTACACTAGCCTTGAACAGCCCTCTACACTACACTACCCTGGAACAGCCCTCTACACTACACTAGCCTGGAACAGCCCTCTACACTACACTAGCCTGGAACAGCCCTCTACACTACACTACCCTGGAACAGCCCTCTACACTACACTAGCCTGGAACAGCCCTCTACACTACACTACCCTGGAACAGCCCTCTACACTACACTACCCTGAAACAGCCCTCTACACTACCCTGGAACAGCCCTCTACACTACACTAGCCTGGAACAGCCCTCTACACTACACTACCCTGGAACAGCCCTCTACACTACACTACCCTGGAACAGCCCTCTACACTACACTAGCCTGGAACAGCCCTCTACACTACACTGGCCTGGAACAGCCCTCTACACTACACTACCCTGGAACAGCCCTCTACACTACACTACCCTGGAACAGCCCTCTACACTACACTAGCCTGGAACAGCCCTCTACACTAGCCTGGAACAGCCCTCTACACTACACTACCCTGGAACAGCCCTCTACACTACCCTGGAACAGCCCTCTACACTACACTAGCCTGGAACAGCCCTCTACACTAGCCTGGAACAGCCCTCTACACTACACTAGCCTGGAACAGCCCTCTAAACTACACTACCCTGGAACAGCCCTCTACACTAGCCTGGAACAGCCCTCTACACTACACTACCCTGGAACAGCCCTCTACACTACACTACCCTGGAACAGCCCTCTACACTACACTGGCCTGGAACAGCCCTCTACACTACACTACCCTGGAACAGCCCTCTACACGACACTACCCTGGAACAGCCCTCTACACTACCCTGGAACAGCCCTCTACACTACACTACCCTGGAACAGCCCTCTACACTAGCCTGGAACAGCCCTCTACACTACACTACCCTGGAACAGCCCTCTACACTACACTACCCTGGAACAGCCCTCTACACTACACTACCCTGGAACAGCCCTCTACACTACCCTAGCCTGGAACACCCCTCTACACTACACTACCCTGGAACAGCCCTCTACACTACACTAGCCTGGAACAGCCCTCTAAACTACACTACCCTGGAACAGCCCACTACACTACCCTGGAACAGCCCTCTACACTACACTACCCTGGAACAGCCCTCTACACTACACTAGCCTGGAACATCCCTCTACACTAAACTAGCCTGGAACAGCCCTCTACACTACACTACCCTGGAACAGCCCACTACACTACCCTGGAACAGCCCTCTACACTACACTACCCTGGAACAGCCCTCTACACTACACTACCCTGGAACAGCCCTCTACACTACACTAGCCTGGAACAGCCCTCTACACTACCCTAGCCTGGAACAGCCCTCTACACTACACTAGCCTGGAACAGCCCTCTACACTACACTACCCTGGAACAGCCCTCTACAATACACTAGCCTGGTACAGCCCTCTACACTACACTAGCCTGGAACAGCCCTCTACACTACACTACCCTGGAACAGCCCTCTACACTACACTACCCTGGAACAGCCCTCTACACTACACTACCCTGGAACAGCCCTCTACACTACACTGGCCTGGAACAGCCCTCTACACTACACTACCCTGGAACAGCCCTCTACACTACATTACCCTGGAACAGCCCTCTACACTACCCTGGAACAGCCCTCTACACTACACTACCCTGGAACAGCCCTCTACACTACACTACCCTGGAACAGCCCTCTACACTACCCTGGAACAGCCCTCTACACTAGCCTGGAACAGCCCTCTACACTACACTAGCCTGGAACAGCCCTCTACACTACACTGGCCTGGAACAGCCCTCTACACTACACTACCCTGGAACAGCCCTCTACACTACACTACCCTGGAACAGCCCTCTACACTACACTACCCTGGAACAGCCCTCTACACTACACTACCCTGGAACAGCCCTCTACACTACACTGGCCTGGAACAGCCCTCTAAACTACACTACCCTGGAACAGCCCTCTACACTAGCCTGGAACAGCCCTCTACACTACACTACCCTGGAACAGCCCTCTACACTACCCTGGAACAGCCCTCTACACTACCCTGGAACAGCCCTCTACACTACACTGGCCTGGAACAGCCCTCTACACTACACTGGCCTGGAACAGCCCTCTACACTACACTACCCTGGAACAGCCCTCTACACTACACTACCCTGGAACAGCCCTCTACACTACACTACCCTGGAACAGCCCTCTACACTACACTACCCTGGAACAGCCCTCTACACTACACTACCCTGGAACAGCCCTCTACACTACACTGGCCTGGAACAGCCCTCTACACTACACTGGCCTGGAACAGCCCTCTACACTACACTACCCTGGAACAGCCCTCTACACTACATTACCCTGGAACAGCCCTCTACACTACACTACCCTGGAACAGCCCTCTACACTACACTACCCTGGAACACCCCTCTACACTACCCTAGCCTGGAACAGCCCTCTACACTACACTACCCTTGAACAGCCCTCTACACTACACTACCCTGGAACAGCCCTCTACACTACACTACCCTGGAACAGCCCTCTACACTACCCTAGCCTGGAACAGCCCTCTACACTACACTGGCATGAACAGCCCTCTACACTACACTACACTACCCTGGAACAGCCCTCTACACTACACTACACTAGCCTGGAACAGCCCTCTACACTACACTACCCTGGAACAGCCCTCTACACTACACTGGCCTGGAACAGCCCTCTACACTACACTGGCCTGGAACAGCCCTCTACACTACACTACACTAGCCTGGAACAGCCCTCTACACTACACTGGCATGGAACAGCCCTCTACACTACACTACCCTGGAACAGCCCTCTACACTACACTACCCTGGAACAGCCCTCTACACTACACTACCCTGGAACAGCCCTCTGCACTACACTACCCTGGAACAGCCCTCTACACTACACTGGCATGGAACAGCCCTCTACACTACACTACCCTTGAACAGCCCTCTACACTACACTAGCCTGGAACAGCCCTCTACACTAAACTAGCCTGGAACAGCCCTCTACACTACACTAGCCTGGAACAGCCCTCTACACTACACTACACTAGCCTGGAACAGCCCTCTACACTACACTACACTACCCTGGAACAGCCCTCTACACTACACTAGCCTGGAACAGC
>CM062501.1:52289415-52320530 GCA_031479575.1 Coregonus ussuriensis
GAACTGAGGCTGAGGCCTCTATCAGAGGGGAACTGAGTCTGAGGCCTCTATCAGAGTGGAACTGAGGCTGGGGCCTCTATCAGAGGGGAACTGAGGCTGAGGCCTCTATCAGAGGAGAATTGAGGCTGAGGCCTCTATCAGAGGGGAACTGAGCCTGAGGCCTCTATCAGAGGAGAACTGAGGATTAGGCCTCTATCAGAGGGGAACTGAGGCTGAGGCCTCTATCAGAGGGGAACTGAGGCCTCTATCAGAGGGGAACTGAGGCTGAGGCCTCTATCAGAGGGGAACTGAGGTCTGAATCAGGGTGGAACTGAGGCTGAGGCCTCTATCAGAGGGGAACTGAGGCTGAGGCCTCTATCAGAGGAGAACTGAGGCTGAGGCCTCTATCAGAGGGGAACTGAGACTGAGGCCTCTATCAGAGGGGAACTGAGGCTGAGGCCTCTATCAGAGGGGAACTGAGGTCTGAATCAGGGTGGAACTGAGGCTGAGGCCTCTATCAGAGGGGAACTGAGGCTAAGGCCTCTATCAGAGGGGAACTGAGGCTGAGGCCTCTATCAGAGGGGAACTGAGGCTGAGGCCTCTATCAGAGGGGAACTGAGGCTGAGGCCTCTATCAGAGGGGAACTGAGGCTGAGGCCTCTATCAGAGGGGAACTGAGGCCTCTATCAGAGGGGAACTGAGGCCTCTATCAGGGTGGAACTGAGGCTGAGGCCTCTATCAGAGGGGAACTGAGGCTGAGGCCTCTATCAGAGGGGAACTGAGGCTAAGGCCTCTATCAGAGGGGAACTGAGGCTGAGGCCTCTATCAGAGGGGAACTGAGGCTGAGGCCTCTATCAGAGGGGAACTGAGGCTGAGGCCTCTATCAGAGGGGAACTAAAACACCCTGGCAGAAATCAATACTTACTGGTAATCAGATATCTATTGACTGAAAGTTGTAGATATCAGTATTTTGTTGATTGGTTATACTGTACGATCTATCATGCAGACACAGTTGAAGTCGTGGTGACTGCCAAACCTCCTGACAGGGACTAATATCATTCATCATGGTTGGTCATTACATAATTAGTTGATTAAAACATTACCCCTTTAGAGAGATACGGAGAGAGAGAGAGAGAGAGAGAGAGAGAGAGAGAGAGAGAGAGAGGAGAGAGAGAGAGAGAGAGAGAGAGAGAGAGAGAGAGAGAGAGAGAGAGAGAGAGAGAGAGAGAGAGAGAGAGAGAGAGAGAGAGAGAGAGAGTACTTGAACAGAGCAATACTCAATCATGAGGCATCAAAGCCAAAGGAACAGAATAATATTAAGAAATGCTATAGAAGGAAGGAAAGTAGTGTTGAAACCTACCAAAAAACAATTAGGCAACAACAAATTCATTCCATTCTAGACAACTTCCTTGACAAAACATTCCACTGTAATAGTGAAGATATAAACTTGGCAGTAGAAAACATAAACAGTATATTTGACCTCTCAGCTTCCCTATCAAATCTAAAAAATATCTAACAGAAAACCAAAGAAAAGTAACAACAGTGATAAATGGTTTGATGAAGAATGCAAAAACCTAAGAAAGAAATTGAGAAACCTATCCAACCAAAAACATAGAGACCCAGAAAACCTGAGCCTACGCCTTCACTATGGTAAATCACTAAAACAATACAGAAATACACTACGGAAAAAGAAGGAACAGCATGTCAGAAATCAGCTCAATGTAATTGAAGAATCCATAGACTCTAACCACTTCTGGGAAAATTGGAAAACACTAAACAAACAACAACACGAAGAGCTATCTATCCAAAACGGAGATGTATGGGTAAACCACTTCTCCAATCTTTTTGGCCCTATAACAGAGAACAAACAGCAAAAAAATATACATGATCAAATGCAAATCTTAGAATAAACTATTAAAGACTACCAGAACCCACTGGATTCTCCAATTACATTGAATGAACTACAGGACAAAATACAAACCCTCCAACCCAAAAAGGCCTGTGGTGTTGATGGTATCCTCAATGAAATGGTAAAATATACAGACCACAAATTTCAATTAGCTATACTTAAACTCTTTAACATCATCCTTAGCTCTGGCATCTTCCCCAATATTTGGAACCAAGGACTGATCACCCCAATCCACAAAAGTGTAGACAAATTTGACCCCAATAACTACAGTGGGATATGCATCAACAGCAACCTTGGGAAAATCCTCTGCATTATCATTGACAGCAGACTAGTTCATTTCCTCAGTGAAAACAATGTACTGAGCAAATGTCAAATTGGCTTTTTACCAAATTACCGTACGACAGACCACGTATTCACCCTGCACACCCTAATTGACAAACAAACAAACCAAAACAAAGGCAAAGTCTTCTCATGCTTTGTTGATTTCAAAAAGCTTTTGACTCAATTTGGCATGAGGGTCTGCTATACAAATTGAAGGAAAGTTAGGTTGGGGGAAAAACTTACAACATAAAATCCATGTACACAAACAACAAGTGTGCGGTTAAAATTGGCAAAAAACACACATTTCTTTCCACAGGGCCGTGGGGTGAGACAGGGATGCAGTTTAAGCCCCGTCCTCTTCAACATATAATCAACGAATTGGCGAGGGCACAAGAACAGTCTGCAGCACCCGGCCTCAACCTACTAGAATCTGAAGTCAAATGTCTACTGTTTCCTGATGCTCTGGTGCTTCTGTCACCAACCAAAGAGGACCTATAGCAGCACCTAGATCTTCTGCAAAGATTCTGTCCGACCAGGGCCCTGACAGTAAATCTCAGGAAGACAAAAATAATGGTGTTCCAAAAAAGGTCCAGTTGCCAGGACCACAAATACAAATTCCATCTAGACACCATTGCCCTACAGCACACAAAAAACTATACATACCTCGGCCTTAACATCAGCGCCACAGGTAACTTCCACAAAGCTGTGAACGATCTGATAGACAAGGCAAGAAGGGCCTTCTATGCCATCAAAAGGAACATAAAATTTGACATACCAATTAGGATCTGGCTAAAAATACTTTAATCAATTATAGAACCCATTGCCCTTTATGGCTGTGAGGTCTGGGGTCCTCTCACCAACCAAGAATTCACAAAATGGGACAAACACCAAATTGAGACACTGCATACAGAATTCTGCAAAAAATATCCTCAGTGTACAATGAAAAACACAAAATACTGCATGCAGAGCAGAATTAGGCCGATACCCGCTAATTATCTAAATCCAGAAAAGAGCCATTAAATTCTACAACCACATAAAAGGAAGCGATTCCCAAACCTTCCATAACAAAGCCATCACCTACAGAGAGACGAACTTGGAGAAGAGTCCCCTAAGAAAGCTGGTCCTGGGGCTCTGTTCACAAACACAAACAGACCCCACAGAGCCCCAGGACAGCAACACAATTAGACCCAACCAAATCATGAGGAAAACAAATTATAATTACTTGACACATTGGAAAGAATTAAGAAAAAAACAGAGCAAACTAGAATGCTATTTGGCCCTAAACAGAGAGTACACAGTGGCAGAATACCTGACCACTGTGACTGACCCAAACTTAAGGAAAGCTTTGACTATGTACAGACTCAGTGAGCATAGCCTTGCTATTGAGAAAGGCCGCCGTAGGCAGACCTGGCTCTCAAGAGAAGACAGGCTATGTGCACACTGCCCACAAAATGAGGTGGAAACTGAGCTGCACTTCCTAACCTCCTGCCAAATGTATGACCATATTAGAGACACATATTTTCCTCAGATTACACAGACCCACAAAGAATTCGAAAACAAACCCAATTTTGATCTACTGGGTGAAAAACCACAGTGTGCCATCACAGCAGCAAGATTTGTGACCTGTTGCCACAAGAAAAGGGCAACCAGTGAAGAACAAACACCATCGTAAATACAACCCATATTTATGTTTATTTATTTTCCCATTTGTACTTTAACTATTCTTTTTGTTTTTCTTAGGGGGTAGATCAGCTTTAATATTGTATTTTTCTCACATATATATATACATATATATTTTTCAACTGTACTGTGATGTTTTACAAAAGTTCTGAACCTTTCTATTCTCATAGTTTCTACAGTTTGTGAATTGAAAATAAAAAGTAAAAAAGCTAAAAGTATTATTATATTATTGATCGATTGACTATGACTTTTCAGATCACCCAGTTGTGCTATCTGCAGGGTTAGCTCCAGGTAAATATTGCAATCCTTTAGCCATTCCTGCACCTGTGTCCAGAAACAAGCTACAAATGGACAGTACCAAAACAAATGATCTAATGTCACGGATTCTGCCGAGGCTGCTCCTCCTCCTTGCTCGGGCAGGCTTCGGCGTTCGTCGTCCCCGGAGTACTAGCTACCGCCGATCGATGTTTCGGTGTTTGTCTTGTTTTGTCTGGAGTAGTACACCTGTTGTCTATTATGTTTGATTGTTTAGCCTATAATTTCCCTTGTCTCACGTTTGCTATTTGTGTGTTATTGTTGTATGTCTAAGTCGATGTTCGGCCTTGCTATTTCTCCATATTACGTATCTGGTGTTTTCCCCTCCAGTTGTGGAGGCGTTTGTTTTGCACTTTACATTTAGTAAAGTAGTCTACCTGAATCTCTGTGTCCTGCATCTGACTTCACTCGCCGCGTACACATCACCTTCTGACATCTAATGATTCTGTCTCTTCACAGCCAAATCTGCAGAGCTGGGAAGATTGTATCCCCCATACAAATAACATTATATTGGTAGCAAGAATTTTATATAATAATTTAAATTGAAAAATTATAAGTTTTGAATCCGGCGTTGTTTTGCGTATCAGTTCAAAAACACTATGCCATGGAATCGGTACGTCAAAAATCTCTTCCCAACTATTTTGCAATCTATATGGGACGGCTGTCAATCTTTTGGTCCTTAAATTAAACTGGTAAACTTTTTTATTTATCACAATTTTCTTTAACCAATTATGTTCTTTAATGCAGGGCCGACAGACAAGTTCCTATTTGCACATTGTTACAACACTGTATATATACATAATATGACATTTGAAATGTCTTTATTCTTTTGAAACTTCTGAGTGTAATGTTTACTGTTAATATTTATTGTTTATTTCACTTTTGTTAATTATCTACTTCACTTGCTTTGGCAACGCAGACATATGTTTCCCATGACAATAAAGCCCTTACATTGAAATTGAATTGAATTGAGCGAGAGAGAGGAGGGAAATGATAGCCAAACAGAGAGGTAAATATAAAACCAGATGGATAGCGAGAGAGAGGTCAGATGTATGATGATGTCACCTGTTACTCTGACTGTGTAGTTGCTGAGCAGTCTGTTGTCGTGGGTGACGCGGCAGGAGTACACGCCGGAGTCCTCGTAAGACACGTTGATGATGTGTAGAACCCTCTGGCCCAGTCGGGTCCGGTTGCTAGTCAACATGCCGCTGCCATCCTTCAACCAGAGGACAGGTTGGGTGGGGCCGTCGGGGTTACAGGACAGATCCAGGGTGTCCCCAGTAGAAACCACATAGTCCTCCAGGAACACACCCTCACTGGACAAAGAGTCTTAAGGGACAGAGACAGAGACAGGGTTAGGGTTAGAGAGACAGAGAGAGAGACAGGGTTAGGGTTAGGGTTAGAGAGACAGAGAGAGAGACAGACAGGGATAGGGTTAGAGAGACAGGGAGAGAGACAGGGTTAGGGTTAGAGAGACAGAGAGAGAGACAGACAGGGTTAGGGTTAGAGAGACAGGGAGAGAGACAGGGTTAGGGTTAGAGAGACAGAGAGACAGACAGGGTTAGGGTTAGAGAGACAGAGAGAGAGACAGGGTTAGGGTTAGAGAGACAGAGAGACAGACAGGGTTAGGGTTAGAGAAGAGACAGAGAGAGAGACAGGGTTAGGGTTAGAGAGACAGAGAGAGACAGGGTTAGGGTTAGAGAGACAGAGAGAGAGACAGGGTTAGGGTTAGAGAGACAGAGAGACAGACAGGGTTAGGGTTAGAGAGACAGAGAGAGACAGACAGGGTTAGGGTTAGAGAGACAGAGAGAGACAGACAGGGTTAGGGTTAGAGAGACAGGGAGAGAGACAGGGTTAGGGTTTAGAGAGACAGAGAGACAGACAGGGTTAGGGTTAGAGAGACAGAGAGACAGACAGGGTTAGGGTTAGAGAGACAGAGAGAGACAGAGAGAGAGACAGGTAGGGTTAGAGAGACAGAGAGAGACAGAGAGAGAGACAGGGTTAGGGTTAGAGAGACAGGGAGAGAGACAGGGTTAGGGTTAGAGAGACAGAGAGAGAGACAGACAGGGTTAGGGTTAGAGAGACAGAGAGAGACAGAGAGAGAGACAGGGTTAGGGTTAGAGAGACAGAGAGAGAGAGACAGGGTTAGGGTTAGAGAGACAGAGAGACAGACAGGGTTAGGGTTAGAGAGACAGAGAGAGAGAGACAGGGTTAGGGTTAGAGAGACAGGGAGAGACAGAGAGAGAGACAGGGTTAGGGTTAGAGAGACAGAGAGAGACAGAGAGAGAGACAGGGTTAGGGTTAGAGAGACAGAGAGAGAGACAGGGTTAGGGTTAGAGAGACAGAGAGAGACAGAGAGGGTTAGGGTTAGAGAGACAGAGAGAGACAGACAGGGTTAGGGTTAGAGAGACAGAGAGAGAGACAGACAGGGTTAGGGTTAGAGAGACAGGGAGAGAGACAGGGTTAGGGTTAGAGAGACAGAGAGACAGACAGGGTTAGGGTTAGAGAGACAGAGAGAGAGACAGGGTTAGGGTTAGAGAGACAGAGAGACAGACAGGGTTAGGGTTAGAGAGACAGAGAGAGAGACAGGGTTAGGGTTAGAGAGACAGAGAGAGACAGGGTTAGGGTTAGAGAGACAGAGAGAGAGACAGGGTTAGGGTTAGAGAGACAGAGAGACAGACAGGGTTAGGGTTAGAGAGACAGAGAGAGACAGACAGGGTTAGGGTTAGAGAGACAGAGAGAGACAGACAGGGTTAGGGTTAGAGAGACAGGGAGAGAGACAGGGTTAGGGTTAGAGAGACAGAGAGACAGACAGGGTTAGGGTTAGAGAGACAGAGAGACAGACAGGGTTAGGGTTAGAGAGACAGAGAGAGACAGAGAGAGAGACAGGGTTAGGGTTAGAGAGACAGAGAGAGAGAGACAGGGTTAGGGTTAGAGAGACAGAGAGAGAGACAGGGTTAGGGTTAGAGAGACAGAGAGACAGACAGGGTTAGGGTTAGAGAGACAGAGAGAGACAGAGAGAGAGACAGGGTTAGGGTTAGAGAGACAGAGAGAGAGAGACAGGGTTAGGGTTAGAGAGACAGAGAGACAGACAGGGTTAGGGTTAGAGAGACAGAGAGAGAGAGACAGGGTTATTAGGGTTAGAGAGACAGGGAGAGACAGAGAGAGAGACAGGGTTAGGGTTAGAGAGACAGAGAGAGACAGAGAGAGAGACAGGGTTAGGGTTAGAGAGACAGGGAGAGACAGAGAGAGAGACAGGGTTAGGGTTAGAGAGACAGGGAGAGAGACAGGGTTAGGGTTAGAGAGACAGAGAGAGACAGAGAGAGAGACAGGGTTAGGGTTAGAGAGACAGAGAGAGAGACAGGGTTAGGGTTAGAGAGACAGAGAGAGACAGACAGGGTTAGGGTTAGAGAGACAGAGAGAGACAGACAGGGTTAGGGTTAGAGAGACAGAGAGAGACAGACAGGGTTAGGGTTAGAGAGACAGGGAGAGAGACAGGGTTAGGGTTAGAGAGACAGAGAGAGACAGAGAGAGAGACAGGGTTAGGGTTAGAGAGACAGAGAGAGACAGACAGGGTTAGGGTTAGAGAGACAGAGAGAGAGACAGGGTTAGGGTTAGAGAGACAGAGAGAGACCAGGGTTAGGGTTAGAGAGACAGGGAGAGAGACAGGGTTAGGGTTAGAGAGACAGAGAGAGACAGAGAGAGAGACAGGGTTAGGGTTAGAGAGACAGAGAGACAGACAGGGTTAGGGTTAGAGAGACAGAGAGAGACAGAGAGAGAGACAGGGTTAGGGTTAGAGAGACAGAGAGACAGACAGGGTTAGGGTTAGAGAGACAGAGAGAGAGAGACAGGGTTAGGGTTAGAGAGACAGAGAGACAGACAGGGTTAGGGTTAGAGAGACAGAGAGAGAGACAGGGTTAGGGTTAGAGAGACAGAGAGACAGACAGGGTTAGGGTTAGAGAAACAGAGAGAGACAGAGAGAGAGACAGGGTTAGGGTTAGAGAGACAGAGAGAGACAGAGAGAGAGACAGGGTTAGGGATTGAGAGACAGGGAGAGAGACAGGGTTAGGGTTAGAGAGACAGAGAGACAGACAGGGTTAGGGTTAGAGAGACAGAGAGAGACAGAGAGAGAGACAGGGTTAGGGTTAGAGAGACAGAGAGAGACAGACAGGGTTAGGGTTAGAGAGACAGAGAGAGAGACAGGGTTAGGGTTAGAGAGACAGAGAGACAGACAGGGTTAGGGTTAGAGAAACAGAGAGAGACAGAGAGAGAGACAGGGTTAGGGATTGAGAGACAGGGAGAGAGACAGGGTTAGGGTTAGAGAGACAGAGAGACAGACAGGGTTAGGGTTAGAGAGACAGAGAGAGACAGAGAGAGAGACAGGGTTAGGGTTAGAGAGACAGAGAGAGACAGAGAGAGAGACAGGGTTAGGGTTAGAGAGACAGAGAGAGAGACAGGGTTAGGGTTAGAGAGACAGAGAGAGACAGACAGGGTTAGGGTTAGAGAGACAGAGAGACAGACAGGGTTAGGGTTAGAGAGACAGGGAGAGAGACAGGGTTAGGGTTAGAGAGACAGAGAGAGACAGAGAGAGAGACAGGGTTAGGGTTAGAGAGACAGAGAGACAGACAGGGTTAGGGTTAGAGAGACAGAGAGAGAGAGACAGGGTTAGGGTTAGAGAGACAGAGAGACAGACAGGGTTAGGGTTAGAGAGACAGAGAGAGAGAGACAGGGTTAGGGTTAGAGAGACAGAGAGACAGACAGGGTTAGGGTTAGAGAGACAGAGAGAGACAGAGAGAGAGACAGGGTTAGGGTTAGAGAGACAGAGAGAGACAGACAGGGTTAGGGTTAGAGAGACAGAGAGAGAGAGACAGGGTTAGGGTTAGAGAGACAGAGAGACAGAGACAGGGTTAGGGTTAGAGAGACAGAGAGAGAGACAGACAGGGTTAGGGTTAGAGAGACAGAGAGAGAGACAGACAGGGTTAGGGTTAGAGAGACAGAGAGACAGGGTTAGGGTTAGAGAGACAGAGAGAGAGACAGACAGGGTTAGGGTTAGAGAGACAGAGAGAGAGACAGACAGGGTTAGGGTTAGAGAGACAGAGAGAGATAGACAGGGTTAGGGTTAGAGAGACAGAGGACAGAGAGAGACAGAGAGAGACAGAGAGAGACAGAGAGAGACAGACAGGGTTAGGGTTAGAGAGACAGAGAGAGACAGACCAGGGTTAGGGTTAGAGAGACAGAGAGAGAGACAGGGTTAGGGTTAGAGAGACAGACAGAGAGACAGGGTTAGGGTTAGAGAGACAGAGAGAGAGACAGACAGGGTTAGGGTTAGAGAGACAGAGAGACAGAGAGACAGAGAGACAGAGAGAGAGAGACAGGGTTAGGGTTAGAGAGACAGAGAGAGAGAGACAGGGTTAGGGTTAGAGAGACAGAGAGAGAGACAGACAGGGTTAGGGTTAGAGAGACAGAGAGAGAGACAGGGTTAGGGTTAGAGAGACAGAGAGAGAGACAGACAGGGTTAGGGTTAGAGAGACAGAGACAGACAGGGTTAGGGTTAGAGAGACAGAGAGACAGACAGGGTTAGGGTTAGAGAGACAGAGAGAGAGAGACAGGGTTAGGGTTAGAGAGACAGAGAGGAGAGAGACAGGGTTAGGGTTAGAGAGACAGAGAGACAGACAGGGTTAGGGTTAGAGAGACAGAGAGAGAGACAGGGTTAGGGTTAGAGAGACAGAGAGAGACAGACAGGGTTAGAGTTAGAGAGACAGAGAGAGACAGAGAGAGAGACAGGGTTAGGGTTAGAGAGACAGAGAGAGACAGACAGGGTTAGGGTTAGAGAGACAGAGAGAGACAGACAGGGTTAGGGTTAGAGAGACAGAGAGAGAGACAGACAGGGTTAGGGTTAGAGAGACAGAGAGAGAGACAGACAGGGTTAGGGTTAGAGAGACAGAGAAAGAGACAGACAGGGTTAGGGTTAGAGAGACAGAGAGAGAGACAGGGTTAGGGTTAGAGAGACAGAGAGAGACAGAGAGAGACAGACAGGGTTAGGGTTAGAGAGACAGAGAGAGACAGACAGGGTTAGGGTTAGAGAGACAGAGAGAGACAGACAGGGTTAGGGTTAGAGAGACAGAGAGAGAGACAGGGTTAGGGTTAGAGAGACAGAGAGACAGACAGGGTTAGGGTTAGAGAGACAGAGAGAGACAGAGAGAGAGACAGGGTTAGGGTTAGAGAGACAGAGAGAGACAGACAGGGTTAGGGTTAGAGAGACAGAGAGAGACAGACAGGGTTAGGGTTAGAGAGACAGGGAGAGAGACAGGGTTAGGGTTAGAGAGACAGAGAGAGAGACAGGGTTAGGGTTAGAGAGACAGAGAGAGACAGACAGGGTTAGGGTTAGAGAGACAGAGAGAGACAGACAGGGTTAGGGTTAGAGAGACAGAGAGAGAGACAGGGTTAGGGTTAGAGAGACAGAGAGAGACAGACAGGGTTAGGGTTAGAGAGACAGAGAGAGACAGACAGGGTTAGGGTTAGAGAGACAGAGAGACAGGGTTAGGGTTAGAGAGACAGAGAGAGACAGACAGGGTTAGGGTTGGAGAGACAGAGAGAGAGACAGGGTTAGGGTTAGAGAGACAGAGAGAGAGACAGGGTTAGGGTTAGAGAGACAGAGAGAGAGACAGGGTTAGGGTTAGAGAGACAGAGAGAGACAGAGAGAGATAGACAGGGTTAGGGTTAGAGAGACAGAGAGAGAGACAGACAGGGTTAGGGTTAGAGAGACAGAGAGAGAGACAGGGTTAGGGTTAGAGAGACAGAGAGAGACAGACAGGGTTAGGGTTAGAGAGACAGAGAGAGAGACAGACAGGGTTAGGGTTAGAGAGACAGAGAGACAGACAGGGTTAGGGTTGGAGAGACAGAGAGAGAGACAGAGAGAGAGACAGGGTTAGGGTTAGAGAGACAGAGAGAGAGACAGGGTTAGGGTTAGAGAGACAGAGAGAGAGACAGACAGGGTTAGGGTTAGAGAGACAGAGAGAGACAGACAGGGTTAGGGTTAGAGAGACAGAGAGAGACAGACAGGGTTAGGGTTAGAGAGACAGAGAGACAGACAGGGTTAGGGTTAGAGAGACAGAGAGAGACAGAGAGAGACAGACAGGGTTAGGGTTAGAGAGACAGAGAGAGAGACAGACAGGGTTAGGGTTAGAGAGACAGAGAGACAGACAGGGTTAGGGTTAGAGAGACAGAGAGAGAGACAGGGTTAGGGTTAGAGAGACAGAGAGAGACAGAGAGAGACAGACAGGGTTAGGGTTAGAGAGACAGAGAGAGACAGACAGGGTTAGGGTTAGAGAGACAGAGAGAGACAGAGAGAGACAGACAGGGTTAGAGAGACAGAGAGAGACAGAGAGAGACAGACAGGGTTAGGGTTAGAGAGACAGAGAGACAGACAGGGTTAGGGTTAGAGAGACAGAGAGAGACAGACAGGGTTAGGGTTAGAGAGACAGAGAGAGACAGACAGGGTTAGGGTTAGAGAGACAGAGAGAGAGACAGGGTTAGGGTTAGAGAGACAGAGAGAGACAGACAGGGTTAGGGTTAGAGAGACAGAGAGAGACAGACAGGGTTAGGGTTAGAGAGACAGAGATAGACAGGGTTAGGGTTAGAGAGACAGAGAGAGAGACAGACAGGGTTAGGGTTAGAGAGACAGAGAGAGACAGACAGGGTTAGGGTTAGAGAGACAGAGAGAGAGACAGGGTTAGGGTTAGAGAGACAGAGAGAGAGAGACAGGGTTAGGGTTAGAGAGACAGAGAGAGAGACAGGGTTAGGGTTAGAGAGACAGAGAGAGACAGAGAGAGAGACAGGGTTAGGGTTAGAGAGACAGAGAGAGAGACAGGGTTAGGGTTAGAGAGACAGAGAGAGAGACAGACAGGGTTAGGGTTAGAGAGACAGAGAGAGACAGAGAGACAGACAGGGTTAGGGTTAGAGAGACAGAGAGAGAGACAGAGAGAGAGACAGGGTTAGGGTTAGAGAGACAGAGAGAGAGACAGGGTTAGGGTTAGAGAGACAGAGAGAGACAGAGAGAGACAGACAGGGTTAGGGTTAGAGAGACAGAGAGAGACAGAGAGAGACAGACAGGGTTAGGGTTAGAGACAGAGAGAGACAGACAGGGTTAGGGTTAGAGAGACAGAGAGAGACAGAGAGGGTTAGGGTTAGAGAGACAGAGAGAGACAGACAGGGTTAGGGTTAGAGAGACAGAGAGACAGACAGGGTTAGGGTTAGAGAGACAGAGAGAGAGACAGAGAGAGAGACAGGGTTAGGGTTGGAGAGACAGAGAGAGAGACAGAGAGAGAGACAGGGTTAGGGTTAGAGAGACAGAGAGAGACAGACAGGGTTAGGGTTAGAGAGACAGAGAGAGACAGAGAGGGTTAGGGTTAGAGAGACAGAGAGAGAGAGACAGGGTTAGGGTTAGAGAGACAGAGAGAGACAGACAGGGTTAGGGTTAGAGAGACAGAGAGACAGACAGGGTTAGGGTTAGAGAGACAGAGAGAGAGACAGAGAGAGAGACAGGGTTAGGGTTGGAGAGACAGAGAGAGAGACAGAGAGAGACAGACAGGGTTAGGGTTAGAGAGACAGAGAGAGACAGACAGGGCAGGGTTAGGGTTAGAGAGACAGAGAGAGAGACAGGGTTAGGGTTAGAGAGACAGAGAGACAGGGTTAGGGTTAGAGAGACAGAGAGACAGACAGGGTTAGGGTTAGAGAGACAGAGAGAGAGACAGACAGGGTTAGGGTTAGAGAGACAGAGAGACAGACAGGGTTAGGGTTAGAGAGACAGAGAGAGAGACAGAGAGAGAGACAGGGTTAGGGTTAGAGAGACAGAGAGAGAGACAGGGTTAGGGTTAGAGAGACAGAGAGAGAGACAGGGTTAGGGTTAGAGAGACAGAGAGAGACAGAGAGGGTTACACTCTTAGAAAAAAGGGTTCTAAAGGGGTTATTTCAGAGGGATAGGGTTCTAAAGGGGTTATTGCAGAGGGATAGGGTTCTAAAGGGGTTATTGCAGAGGGATAGGGTTCTAAAGGGGTTATTGCAGAGGGATAGGGTTCTAAAGCGGTTATTGCGGAGGGATAGGGTTCTAAAGGGGTTATTTCAGAGGGATAGGGTTCTAAAGCGGTTATTGCAGAGGGATAGGGTTCTAAAGGGGTTATTGCAGAGGGATAGGGTTCTAAAGGGGTTATTGCGGAGGGATAGGGTTCTACCAAGAACTGTTTTGATCAGAAGAACCCTTTTAGGAAGACAATGGTTATTTGTAAGGCAAAGGCTTCTACCTAGAACCTTTAACATCCTAAGAACTGGTTTTAGAAGAAAGGGTTCTGTGATGGTTCTTTGGAAGGGTTCTACAAAGAACCATTTATAATATTTCCCAGCCTGCTCTATTTCAGGGAGATTTTCAGAACAGTTTGTTTTACTGTTATATCTGTTGTTTTTGCAGTGATTGGTTGACTAATGTTATGCTGCACAGAGATCAATAACACACCGTTTTCTAGTTGATTAATGTTATGCTGCACAGAGATCAATAACACACCGTTTTCTAGTTGATTAATGTTATGCTGCACAGAGATCAATAACACACCGTTTTCTAGTTGATTAATTTAATGTTATGCTACACAGAGATCAATAACACACCGTTTTCTAGTTGATTAATGTTATGCTGCACAGAGATCAATAACACACCGTTTTCTAGTTGATTAATGTTATGCTGCACAGAGATCAATAACACACCGTTTTCTAGTTGATTAATGTTATGCTGCACAGAGATCAATAACACACCGTTTTCTAGTTGATTAATGTTATGCTGCACAGAGATCAATAACACACCGTTTTCTAGTTGATTAATGTTATGCTGCACAGAGATCAATAACACACCGTTTTCTAGTTGATTAATGTTATGCTGCACAGAGATCAATAACACACCGTTTTCTAGTTGATTAATGTTATGCTGCACAGAGATCAATAACACACCGTTTTCTAAACTAATCCAATCTGTTAATAATTGGATTTATTTCACCTGCTACTGAGACGGTTGTTCCAGTTTAAATGATTGATGTATTATCAGTATTCAATCTTCCCTACCCTGGCTGTCATTCTGAATGCAGGTTGCGGGCGATTAACAATTCCACTTGTTGGATATCCTGACTCTGGCTGGATTCCAATAGGAATTCCACATCACTTTGTAAGCCAGCATCATGTGACTTGCAGACCTGATGTGGCCTGTATACCAGGAGGTCATAACACCCCTGAGTTACGGTATAACTAGGCCCTCAAAGAAAGGCCTTATATACTGCATGTCATGTGTTGTCATACCATTACATTTTTAAGGCTGGTGGAACTGTTCATAGATGAAGATTAAAGGGTTCTCGGTAGAACCCTTCGTAGACGGTTCTAGGAAGAACCTTTAGATGATTAAATGGTTATTGGTAGAACCCTTCATAGAGGGTTCTCAGTAGAACCATATACAGGGGGTTCTTTGAAGAACCCTACATAGAGGGTTCTAGATAGAACCCTCTGCAAAGGGTTCTACCCAGCACCAAAAAGGGTTCCCCTATGGGGCAGGGTCTTCAAAGAACACCCTGTATATGGTTCTACTGAGAATATAGATACATCTCTCTCTCTCTCTGTGAGGCAGCAACGTTAGCTAGGTTAACGCATAATATCTGATATGAATTATAGATAAATCTCTTTAAGGCCCCTCTGGTCTCTATGGAATCTCTATAGTCTCTATGGTCTCTCTATGGTCTCTCTATGGTCTCACTATGGTCTCTATGGTCTCTCTATGGTCTCTATGGTCTCTCTATGGTCTCTCTATAGTCTCTATGGTCTCTCTATAGTCTCTATAGTCTCTATGGTCTCTATGGTCTCTCTATGGTCTCTATATAGTCTCTATAGTCTCTATATGGTCTCTATGGTCTCTATGGTCTCTCTATGGTCTCTCTATGGTCTCGCTATGGTCTCTCTATAGTCTCTATGGTCTCTATGGTCTCTCTATGGTCTCTATGGTCTCTCTATGGTCTCTCTATAGTCTCTATGGTCTCTCTATGGTCTCTCTATGGTCTCTCTGTGGTCTCTCTATGGTCTCTATGGTCTCTCTATGGTCTCTATGGTCTCTATATGGTCTCTCTATGGAATCTCTATAGTCTCTATGGTCTCTCTATGGTCTCTATGGTCTCTCTATGGTCTCTATGGTCTCTCTATGGTCTCTCTATAGTCTCTATGGTCTCTCTATAGTCTCTATAGTCTCTATGGTCTCTATGGTCTCTCTATGGTCTCTTTATGGTCTCTCTATGGTCTCTCTATAGTCTCTATGGTCTCTCTATAGTCTCTATGGTCTCTATGGTCTCTCTATGGTCTCTATGGTCTCTCTATGGTCTCTCTAAAGTCTCTATGGTCTCTCTATGGTCTCTCTATGGTCTCTCTGTGGTCTCTCTATGGTCTCTATGGTCTCTCTATGGTCTCTATGGTCTCCATATGGTCTCTCTATGGTCTCTCTATGGTCTCTATGGTCTCTCTATGGTCTCTATGGTCTCTCTATGGTCTCTCTAAAGTCTCTATGGTCTCTCTATGGTCTCTCTATGGTCTCTCTGTGGTCTCTCTATGGTCTCTATGGTCTCTCTATGGTCTCTATGGTCTCTATATGGTCTCTCTATGGTCTCTCTATGGTCTCTATCTGGTCTCTCTATGGTCTCTATGTGGTCTCTATATGGTCTCTATGGTCTCTATATGGTCTCTCTATGGTCTCTATATAGTCTCTATGGTCTCTATAGTCTCTATATGGTCTCTATAGTCTCTATAGTCTCTATGGTCTCTATATGGTCTCTATATGGTCTCTCTATGGTCTCTCTATGGTCTCTATATGGTCTCTCTATGGTCTCTATATGGTCTCTATATGGTCTCTCTATGGTCTCTCTATGGTCTCTCGATGGTCTCTATGGTCTCTCTATAGTCTCTATGGTCTCTCTATGGTCTCTATGGTCTTTCTGTGGTCTCTATGGTCTCTCTATGGTCTCTATGGTCTCTCTATGGTCTCTATGGTCTCTCTATGGTCTCTCTATAGTCTCTATGGTCTCTCTATAGTCTCTATAGTCTCTATGGTCTCTATGGTCTCTCTATGGTCTCTATGGTCTCTCTATGGTCTCTCTATAGTCTCTATGGTCTCTCTATAGTCTCTATATGGTCTCTATGGTCTCTATGGTCTCTCTATGGACTCTCTATGGTCTCTCTATGGTCTCTCTATAGTCTATATGGTCTCTATGGTCTCTCTATGGTCTCTATGGTCTCTCTATGGTCTCTCTATAGTCTCTATGGTCTCTCTATGGTCTCTATGGTCTCTCTGTGGTCTCTCTATGGTCTCTATGGTCTCTCTATGGTCTCTATGGTCTCTATATGGTCTCTCTATGGTCTCTCTATGGTCTCTATGGACTCTCTAGGGTCTCTATCTGGTCTCTCTATGGTCTCTATATGGTCTCTATATGGTCTCTATGGTCTCTATATGGTCTCTCTATGGTCTCTATATAGTCTCTATGGTCTCTATAGTCTCTATAGTCTCTATGGTCTCTATATGGTCTCTATATGGTCTCTCTATGGTCTCTCTATGGTCTCTCTATGGTCTCTATGGTCTCTCTATAGTCTTTATGGTCTCTCTATGGTCTCTATGGTCTCTATGGTCTCTCTATGGTCTCTATGGTCTCTCTATGGTCTCTATGGTCTCTATATGGTCTCTCTATGGTCTCTCTATGGTCTCTATGGTCTCTCTAGGGTCTCTATATGGTCTCTCTATGGTCTCTCTATGGTCTCTATATGGTCTCTCTATGGTCTCTCTATGGTCTCTCTACAGTCTCTATGGTCTCTCTATGGTCTCTATATGGTCTCTCTATGGTCTCTCTATGGTCTCTCTACAGTCTCTATATGGTCTCTCTATGGTCTCTATATGGTCTCTCTACAGTCTCTATGGTCTCTATGGTCTCTCTATGGTCTCTCTATGGTCTCTATGGTCTCTCTATATTCTCTATGGTCTCTATGGTCTCTATAAGGTCTCTCTATGGTCTCTCTATGGTCTCTCTATGGTCTCTATATAGTCTCTATGGTCTCTATAGTCTCTATATAGTCTCTATAGTATCTATGGTCTCTCTCTAGTCTCTCTATGGTCTCTATAGTCTCTATGGCCTCTATGGTCTCTCTATGGTCTCTATGGTCTCTATAGTATATATGGTCTCTCTATGGTCTCTATGGTATCTCTATGGTCTCTATGGTCTCTCTATGGTCCCTATAGTCTCTATAGTATATATGGTCTCCCTATGGTCTCTATGGTCTCTCTATAGTCTCTCTAAGGTCTCTAGATTCGCTATATTCTCTATAGTCTCTATATGGTCTCTATATGGTCTCTCTATGGTCTCTCTATAGTCTCTATGGTCTCTCTATGGTCTCTATGGTCTCTCTGTGGTCTCTCTATGGTCTCTATGGTCTCTCTATGGTCTCTATGGTCTCTATATGGTCTCTCTATGGTCTCTCTATGGTCTCTATGGTCTCTCTAGGGTCTCTATCTGGTCTCTCTATGGTCTCTCTATGGTCTCTATATGGTCTCTATGGTCTCTATATGGTCTCTCTATGGTCTCTATATAGTCTCTATGGTCTCTATAGTCTCTATATGGTCTCTATAGTCTCTATAGTCTCTATGGTCTCTATATGGTCTCTATATGGTCTCTCTATGGTCTCTCTATGGTCTCTCTATGGTCTCTATATGGTCTCTCTATGGTCTCTCTATGGTCTCTATGGTCTCTCTACAGTCTCTATGGTCTCTATGGTCTCACTATGGTCTCTCTATGGTCTCTCTATGGTCTCTATATAGTCTCTATGGTCTCTATAGTCTCTATATAGTCTCTATAGTATCTATGGTCTCTCTATAGTCTCTCTATGGTCTCTCTATATTCTCTATGGTCTCTATGGTCTCTATATGGTCTCTATATGGTCTCTCTATGGTCTCTCTATGGCCTCTCTATGGTCTCTATATAGGCTCTATGGTCTCTATAGTCTCTATATAGTCTCTATAGTATCTATGGTCTCTCTATAGTCTCTCTATGGTCTCTATAGTCTCTATGGTCTCTATGGTCTCTATATGGTCTCTATGGTCTCTATAGTATATATGGTCTCTCTATGGTCTCTATAGTATATATAGTATATATGGTCTCCCTATGGTCTCTATGGTCTCTCTATAGTCTCTCTATGGTCTCTATAGTATCTATAGTCTCTATGGTCTCTATGGTCTCTATGGTCTCTTTATGGTCTCTCTATAGTCTATATGGTCTCTCTATGGTCTCTCTATGGACTCTATGGTCTCTCTATAGTCTCTATAGTCTCTATGGTCTCTCTATGGTCTCTATATGGTCTCCCTATGGTCTCTATGGTCTCTATAGTCTCTCTATGGTCTCTCTATGGTCTATATGGTCTCTATAGTCTATATGGTCTCTCTATGGTCTCTATGGTCTCTATAGTCTATATGGTCTCTATAGTCTATATGGTCTCTCTATGGTCTCTCTATGGTCTATATGGTCTCTATAGTCTATATGGTCTCTCTATGGTCTCTATGGTCTCTATAGTCTATATGGTCTCTCTAGTCTATATGGTCTCTCTATGGTCTATATGGTCTCTATAGTCTCTGTGGTCTCCCTAGTCTATATGGTCTCTCTATGGTCTCTCTATGGTCTATATGGTCTCTATGGTCTCTCTATGGACTCTATGGTCTCTCTATGGTCTCTCTATAGTCTATATGGTCTCTATAGTCTCTCTATAATAATAATAATAATATGCCATTTAGCAGACGCTTTTTATCCAAAGTGACTTACAGTCATGCGTGCATACATTTTTGTGTATGGGTGATCCCGGGGATCGAACCCACTACCTTGGCATTACAAGCGCCATGCTCTACCAGCTGAGCAACAGAGGACCACAGTGGTCTCTCTATGGTCTCTCTATAGTCTCAATGGTCTCTCTATGGTCTCTATGGTCTCTCTATGATCTCTCTATGGTCTCTATAGCCTCTATAGTCTCTCTATAGTCTCTATGGTCTCTCTATGGTCTCTCTATAGTCTCAATGGTCTCTCTATAGTCTCTATAGCCTCTATAGTCTCTATGGTCTCTATATGGTCTCTATATGGTCTCTATGGTCTCTATATGGTCTCTCTATGGTCTCTCTATGGTCTCTCTATGGTCTCTCTATAGTCTCTATGGTCTCTCTATGGTCTCTATGGTCTCGTTATGGTCTCTCTATGGTCTCTATAGTCTCTATAGTGTCTATGGTCTCTCTATGGTCTCTCTATAGTCTCAATGGTCTCTCTATGTCTCTAAGGTCTCTATATGGTCTCTCTATGGTCTCTATATAGTCTCTATGGTCTCTATAGTCTCTATATGGTCTCTATAGTCTCTATAGTCTCTATATGGTCTCTATGGTCTCGATGGTCTCTCTATGGTCTATATGGTCATATGGTCTCTCTATGGTCTACATATGGTATCTATGGTCTCTCTATAGTCTCTCTATGGTCTCTATGGTCTCTCCATGGTGTCCCTATGGTCTCTATGGTCTCTATGGTCTCTCTATGGTCTCTCTATGGTCTCTCTATAGTCTATATGGTCTCTATAGTCTCTATAGTCTCTATGGTCTCTCTATGGTCTCTATGGTCTCTATAGTCTCTCTATAGTCTCTATGGTCTCTATAGTCTCTATATGGTCTCTATGGTCTCTCTACGGTATCTCTATGGTCTCTATATGGTCTCTATATGGTATCTATGGTCTCTCTATAGTCTCTATGGTCTCTATAGTCTCTATAGTCTCTATAGTCTCTATATGGTCTCTATATGGTCTCTATGGTCTCTATATGGTCTCTCTATGGTCTCTCTATGGTCTCTCTATGGTCTCTCTATGGTCTCTATGGTCACTCTATAGTCTCTCTATGGTCTCTCTATGGTCTCTATATGGTCTCTCTATGGTCTCTATATAGTCTCTATGGTCTCTATAGTCTCTATATGGTCTCTATAGTCTCTATATGGTCTCTATGTTCTCTATGGTCTCTCTATGGTCTCTATGGTCTCTCTATGGTCTCTCTATGGTCTCTATGGTCTCTCTATAGTCTCTATATGGTCTCTATATGGTCTCTCTATGGTCTCTATATAGTCTCTATATGGTCTCTATAGTCTCTATAGTCTCTATATGGTCTCTATGGTCTCGATGGTCTCTCTATGGTCTATATGGTCATATGGTCTCTCTATGGTCTACATATGGTATCTATGGTCTCTCTATAGTCTCTCTATGGTCTCTATGGTCTCTCTATGGTGTCCCTATGGTCTCTATGGTCTCTATGGTCTCTCTATAGTCTCTATGGTCTCTATAGTCTCTATGGTCTCTATGGTCTCTCTATGGTCTCTCTGGTCTCTCTATGGTCTCTATGGTCTCTCTATGGTCTCTCTGGTCTCTCTATGGTCTCTCTGGTCTCTCTATGGTCTCTCTATAGTCTCTATGGTCTCTATAGTCTCTATGGTCTCTCTATGGTCTCTATGGTCTCTCTATGGTCTCTCTATGGTCTCTATATGGTCTCTATAGTCTATATGGTCTCTCTATAGTCTCTATGGTCTCTATGGTCTCTATGGTCTCTATAGTCTCTATGGTCTCTCTATGGTCTCTATAGTCTCTATAGTCTCTATGGTCTATATGGTCTCTCTGGTCTCTCTATGGTCTCTATGGTCTCTATAGTCTCTATGGTCTCTCTATGGTCTCTATAGTCTCTATAGTCTCTATGGTCTCTCTATAATAATAATAATAATATGCCATTTAGCAGACGCTTTTTATCCAAAGTGACTTACAGTCATGCGTGCATACATTTTTTTGTATGGGTGGTCCCGGGGATTGAACCCACTACCTTGGCATTACAAGCACCATGCTCTACCAGCTGAGCTACAGAGGACCACAGTGGTCTCTCTGTGGTCTATCTATGGTCTCTATATAGTCTCTATGGTCTCTATGGTCTCTATGGTCTCTCTATGGTCTCTATAGTCTCTATAGTCTCTATAGTCTCTATGGTCTCTATGGTCTCTATGGTCTCTCTATGCTCTCTCTATGGTCTCTCTATAGTCTCTCTATGGTCTCTATAGTCTCTATAGTCTCTATGGTCTCTATAGTCTCAATGGTCTCTCTATGGTCTCTCTATAGTCTCTCTATGGTCTCTATAGTCTCTATAGTCTCTATGGTCTCTATAGTCTCAATGGTCTCTCTATGGTCTCTATAGTCTCTATAGTCTCTATAGTCTCTATGGTCTCTCTATGGTCTCTATGGTCTCTCTATGGTCTCAATGGTCTCTCTGTGGTCTCTCTATGGTCTCTATGGTCGCTATATGGTCTCTCTATGGTCTCTCTATGGTCTCTATAGTCTCTATAGTCTCTCTATGGTCTCTATGGTCTCTCTATGGACTCTCTATAGTCTCAATGGTCTCTCTATGGTCTCTATATGGTCTCTATGGTCTCTATATGGTCTCTCTATGGTCTCTCTATGGTCTCTCTATGGTCTCTATAGTCTCTATAATCTCTATGGTCTCTCTATGGTCTCTCTATAGTCTCTATAGCCTCTATAGTCTCTATGGTCTCTATATGGTCTCTATATGGTCTCTATGGTCTCTATATGGTCTCTCTATGGTCTCTCTATGGTCTCTCTATGGTCTCTCTATAGTCTCTATGGTCTCTCTATGGTCTCTATGGTCTCTCTATGGTCTCTCTATGGTCTCTATAGTCTCTATAGTGTCTATGGTCTCTCTATGGTCTCTCTATAGTCTCAATGGTCTCTCTATGTCTCTATGGTCTCTCTATGGTCTCTCTAGTCTCTATAGTCTCTATAGTCTCTATAGTCTCTATATGGTCTCTATGGTCTCTCTACGGTATCTCTATGGTCTCTATATGGTCTCTATATGGTATCTATGGTCTCTCTATGGTCTCTCTATGGTCTCTATAGTCTCTATAGTCTCTATATGGTCTCTATATGGTCTCTATATGGTCTCTATGGTCTCTATATGGTCTCTCTATGGTCTCTCTATGGTCTCTCTATGGTCTCTATGGTCACTCTATAGTCTCTCTATGGTCTCTATATGGTCTCTATATGGTCTCTCTATGGTCTCTATATAGTCTCTATGGTCTCTATAGTCTCTATATGGTCTCTATAGTCTCTATATTGTCTCTATGGTCTCTATGGTCTCTCTATGGTCTCTATGGTCTCTCTATGGTCTCTCTATGGTCTCTATGGTCTCTCTATAGTCTCTATATGGTCTCTATATGGTCTCTATATGGTCTCTATAGTCTCTATAGTCTCTATATGGTCTCTATGGTCTCGATGGTCTCTCTATGGTCTATATGGTCATATGGTCTCTCTATGGTCTACATATGGTATCTATGGTCTCTCTATAGTCTCTCTATGGTCTCTGTGGTCTCTCTATGGTCTCTCTATACTATAGTCTCTATGGTCTCTATGGTCTCTATGGTCTCTCTATGGTCTCTATAGTCTCTATAGTCTCTATGGTCTCTATGGTCTCTCTATGCTCTCTCTATGGTCTCTCTATAGTCTCTCTATGGTCTCTATAGTCTCTATAGTCTCTATGGTCTCTATAGTCTCAATGGTCTCTCTATGGTCTCTCTATAGTCTCTCTATGGTCTCTATAGTCTCTATAGTCTCTATGGTCTCTATAGTCTCAATGGTCTCTCTATGGTCTCTATAGTCTCTATAGTCTCTATAGTCTCTATGGTCTCTCTATGGTCTCTATGGTCTCTCTATGGTCTCAATGGTCTCTCTATGGTCTCTATGGTCGCTATATGGTCTCTCTATGGTTTCTCTATGGTCTCTATAGTCTCTATAGTCTCTCTATGGTCTCTATGGTCTCTCTATGGACTCTCTATAGTCTCAATGGTCTCTCTATGGTCTCTATATGGTCTCTATGGTCTCTATATGGTCTCTCTATGGTCTCTCTATGGTCTCTCTATGGTCTCTATAGTCTCTATAGTCTCTATGGTCTCTCTATGGTCTCTCTATAGTCTCTATAGCCTCTATAGTCTCTATGGTCTCTATATGGTCTCTATATGGTCTCTATGGTCTCTATATGGTCTCTCTATGGTCTCTCTATGCTCTCTCTATGGTCTCTCTATAGTCTCTATGGTCTCTCTATGGTCTCTATGGTCTCTCTATGGTCTCTCTATGGTCTCTATAGTCTCTATAGTGTCTATGGTCTCTCTATGGTCTCTCTATAGTCTCAATGGTCTCTCTATGTCTCTATGGTCTCTCTATGGTCTCTCTAGTCTCTATAGTCTCTATAGTCTCTATAGTCTCTATAGTCTCTATATGGTCTCTATGGTCTCTCTACGGTATCTCTATGGTCTCTATATGGTCTCTATATGGTATCTATGGTCTCTCTATGGTCTCTATAGTCTCTATAGTCTCTATATGGTCTCTATATGGTCTCTATATGGTCTCTATGGTCTCTATATGGTCTCTCTATGGTCTCTATATGGTCTCTCTATGGTCTCTCTATGGTCTCTATGGTCACTCTATAGTCTCTCTATGGTCTCTATATGGTCTCTATATGGTCTCTCTATGGTCTCTCTATGGTCTCTCTATGGTCTCTATGGTCTCTCTATAGTCTCTATGTGGTCTCTATATGGTCTCTATATGGTCTCTCTATGGTCTCTATATAGTCTCTATGGTCTCTATAGTCTCTATATGGTCTCTATAGTCTCTATAGTCTCTATATGGTCTCTATGGTCTCGATGGTCTCTCTATGGTCTATATGGTCATATGGTCTCTCTATGGTCTACATATGGTATCTATGGTCTCTCTATAGTCTCTCTATGGTCTCTATGGTCTCTCTATGGTGTCCCTATGGTCTCTATGGTCTCTATGGTCTCTCTATAGTCTATATGGTCTCTATAGTCTCTATGGTCTCTATGGTCTCTCTATAGTCTCTATGGTCTCTATAGTCTCTATGGTCTCTATAGTCTCTATGGTCTCTCTATGGTCTCTATGGTCTCTCTATGGTCTCTATGGTCTCTTTATGGTCTCTCTGGTCTCTCTTTGGTCTCTATGGTCTCTATAGTTTCTATGGTCTCTCTATAGTCTATATGGTCTATATGGTCTCTCTGGTCTCTATAGTCTCTATGGTCTATATGGTCTCTCTGGTCTCTCTATGGTCTCTATGGTCTCTATAGTCTCTATGGTCTCTCTATGGTCTCTATAGTCTCTATAGTCTCTATGGTCTCTCTATAATAATAATAATAATATGCCATTTAGCAGACGCTTTTTATCCAAAGTGACTTACAGTCATGCGTGCATACATTTTTGTGTATGGGTGGTCCCGGGGATTGAACCCACTACCTTGGCATTACAAGCACCATGCTCTACCAGCTGAGCTACATAGGACCACAGTGGTCTCTCTGTGGTCTCTCTATGGTCTCTCTATAGTCTCTATGGTCTCTATGGTCTCTATGGTCTCTATGGTCTCTATAGTCTCTATAGTCTCTATAGTCTCTATGGTCTCTATAGTCTCAATGGTCTCTCTATGGTCTCTCTATAGTCTCTCTATGGTCTCTATAGTCTCTATAGTCTCTATGGTCTCTATAGTCTCTATAGTCTCTATAGTCTCAATGGTCTCTCTATGGTCTCTCTATAGTCTCTCTATGGTCTCTATAGTCTCTATAGTCTCTATAGTCTCAATGGTCTCTCTATGGTCTCTATGGTCTCTATAGTCTCTATGGTCTCTATGGTCTCTATGGTCTCTATGGTCTCTGTATTGTCTCTATGGTCTCTATGGTCTCTATGGTCTCTATGGTCTCTATAGTCTCTATAGTCTCTATGTTCTCTCTATGGTCTCTATGGTCTCTATGGTCTCTATGGTCTCTATAGTCTCTATGGTCTCTATGTTCTCTCTATGGTCTCTATATGGTCTCTATGGTCTCTATATGGTCTCTCTATAGTCTCTATAGTCTCTATGGTCTCTCTATGGTCTCTCTATAGTCTCTATAGTCTCTATGGTCTCTGTATTGTCTCTATGGTCTCTATAGTCTCTATAGTCTCTATAGTCTCTATAGTCTATATGGTCTCTATGGTCTCTATGGTCTCTATGGTCTCTATAGTCTCTATAGTCTCTATGGTCTCTATGGTCTCTCTATGGTCTCTATATGGTCTCTATGGTCTCTATATGGTCTCTATATGGTCTCTCTATAGTCTCTATGGTCTCTATGGTCTCTCTATGGTCTCTATAGTCTCTATGGTCTCTGTATTGTCTCTATGGTCTCTATGGTCTCTATGGTCTCTATAGTCTCTATAGTCTCTATGGTCTCTATGTTCTCTCTATGGTCTATATGGTCTCTCTATGGTCTCTATAGTCTCTATGGTCTCTATATGGTCTCTATGGTCTCTATAGTCTCTATGGTCTATATGGTCTCTCTATAGTCTCTATGGTCTCTCTATGGTCTCTATATGGTCTCTATGGTCTCTATATGGTCTCTCTATGGTCTCTCTATGGTCTCTATAGTCTCTATGGTATCTTTATATTCTCCCTCCCTCCCTCCCTCCCCCCCCTCCCTCCCTCCCTCCCTCCCCCCCTCCCTTTCTCCCTCCCTCCCTGTCTCAGACTGATGTATAAACTCAGCCCTCCCATCCCAGGCAGTAGCTGAACTACTTTGTGTTGATATAAAGAATGTATTTCCTCTAAAATACCTGGAAGTGTGAATATGCGTTACCATAGTTACGTGGTAGATGGAGAGGGATCATGAATTAGTGTTGATGATTTAAATCCACCAACTTTCCTACAGCGTCAATAATTAAAACAGAGCGAGCGAACTTCAGAAAGACTGGTTAATGAGTTTACAGAGTGTAACATTATAACACTATAATAATAACAACAACAACAACAACAACAATAATAATATATGATGACATCACAGGGAACATTTCGCTTTGATCCTGGTAAACAGAGAGGAGGAGGCGTTCTCTCTCACTACTGCTGTTTGTATTGTTTACACACACACACACACACACACACACACACACACACACACACACACACACACACACACACACAGACACACACACACACACACACACACACACACACACACACACACAGACACACACACACACACACAGACACACACACACACACACACACACACACACACACACACACACACACACACAGACACACACACACACACACACACACACACAGACACACACACACACACACACACACACACACACACGCAGACACACACACACACACACACACACACACACACACACAGACACACACACACACACACACACACACACAGACGCACACACACACACAAACACACACACACACACACACACATACACACCCACACCGTGTTTCTCTGCTCAGACACCCTACTGTAATGTATTTATTAAACATTAAAACTAGATCTGGCGGATTTGAACAAGAGAGTAGAAACCATATTTTCTTTGGTGTTTTGTCAGAATGAGAATATCACTTTCTGCTTCAGACAGTTAAACAGCTGATTTGAATATAAATGAGTTTAGTTTGATCTAGATGATGATGAATCCAACCAGCCCCACCATCCTTCCCTCCCTCTCTCCCTCCCTCCCCCCCTCCCTCCCTCCCAGCTACTCTTCCTGGGGTTTATTATGGATCCCCATTAGTTCCTGCCAAGGCAGCAGCTACTCTTCCTGGGGTTTATTATGGATCCCCATTAGTTCCTGCCAAGGCAGCAGCTACTCTTCCTGGGGTTTATTATGGATCCCCATTAGTTCCTGCCAAGGCAGCAGCTACTCTTCCTGGGGTTTATTATGGATCCCCATTATTTCCTGCCAAGGCAGCAGCTACTCTTCCTGGGGTCCGGCAAAATTAAATTAAGGCAGTTATACCATTTAAAAAACATTACAATACATTCACAATAGATTTTACAACACACTAAGTGTGTTCCCTCAGGCCTCTACTCTACTACCACATATCTACAACACAGAATCCATGTGTACGTGTGTTTATAGTGCGTATGTTATCATGTGTTTGTATGCATGTGTCTGTGTCTCTTCGCAGTCCCCGCTGTTCCATAAGGTGTATTTTTATCTGTTTTTTAAATCAGATTTTACTACTTGCATCAGTTACTTCATGTGGAATAGAGTTCCATGTAGTCATGGCTCTATGTAGTACTGTGCGCCTCCCATAGTCTGTTCTGGACTTGGGGACTGTGAAGAGACCTCTGGTGGCATGTCTTGTGGGGTATGCATGGGTGGTGCTTTCAACATGTCAATACCTCTCACAAATGCAAGTAGTGATGAAGTCAATCTCTCTTCCACTTTGAGCCAGGAGAGATTGACATGCATATTATTAATGTTAGCTCTCTGTGTACATCCAATGGCCAGCCGTGCTGCCCTGTTCTGAGCCAACTGCAATTTTCCTAAGTCCCTCTATGTGGCACCTGACCTTGACTAAACAGTAGTCCAGGTACGACAAAACTAGGGCCTGTAGGACCTGCCTTGTTGATAGTGCTGTTAAGAAGGCAGAGCAGCGCTTTATTATAGACAGACTTCTCCCCATCTTAGCTAATGTTGTATCAATATGTTTTGACCATGACAGTTTACAATCCAGGGTTACTCCAAGCAGTTTAGTCACTCACTGTATATTGTGTGTGTGTAGTGTGTGTAGTGTGTAGTGTGTATTGTGTAGTGTGTATTGTGTGTAGTGTGTGTAGTGTGTAGTGTGTGTTGTGTGTGTAGTGTATTGTGTGTAGTGTGTATTGTGTAGTGTGTAGTGTGTGTAGTGTGTGTGTTGTGTGTGTAGTGTGTAGTGTGTAGTGTGTATTGTGTGTAGTGTGTGTAGTGTGTAGTGTGTGTTGTGTGTGTAGTGTATTGTGTGTAGTGTGTATTGTGTAGTGTGTAGTGTGTGTAGTGTGTGTGTTGTGTGTGTAGTGTGTAGTGTGTAGTGTGTGTTGTGTAGTGTGTAGTGTGTTGTGTGTGTAGTGTGTAGTATGTATTGTGTAGTGTGTGTATTGTGTAGTGTGTGTAGTGTGTAGTGTGTAGTGTGTGTAGTGTGTAGTGTGTAGTGTGTGTTGTGTGTGGTGTGTGTTGTGTGTGTAGTGTGTAGTGTGTAGTGTGTGTAGTGTGTGTAGTGTGTGTAGTGTGTCTTGTGTGTGTTGTGTGTGTAGTGTGTGTTGTGTGTGTAGTGTGTGTAGTGTGTTGTGTGTGTAGTGTGTGTAGTGTGTGTAGTGTGTGTAGTGTGTGTAGTGTGTGTAGAGTGTGTTGTGTGTGTTGTGTGTGTAGTGTGTGTAGTGTGTGTAGTGTGTGTAGTGTGTGCTGTGTGTTGTGTGTGTTGTGTGTGTAGTGTGTGTAGTGTGTGTAGTGTGTGTGTAGTGTGTGTAGTGTGTAGTGTGTGTAGTGTGTGCTGTGTGTGTTGTGTGTGTAGTGTGCGTAGTGTGTGTAGTGTGTGTTGTGTGTGTAGTGTGTGTTGTGTGTGTTGTGTGTAGTGTGTGTAGTGTGTGTTGTGTGTGTTGTGTGTAGTGTGTGTAGTGTGTGTAGTGTGTGTAGTGTGTGTTGTGTGTGTTGTGTGTGTAGTGTGTGTAGTGTGTCTTGTGTGTGTAGTGTGTAGTGTGTGTAGTGTGTCTTGTGTGTGTTGTGTGTGTAGTGTGTGTTGTGTGTGTAGTGTGTGTAGTGTGTTGTGTGTGTAGTGTGTGTAGTGTGTGTAGTGTGTGTAGTGTGTGTAGTGTGTGTAGAGTGTGTTGTGTGTGTTGTGTGTGTAGTGTGTGTAGTGTGTGTAGTGTGTGTAGTGTGTGCTGTGTGTTGTGTGTGTTGTGTGTGTTGTGTGTGTAGTGTGTGTAGTGTGTGTAGTGTGTGTAGTGTGTAGTGTGTGTAGTGTGTGTAGTGTGTGCTGTGTGTGTTGTGTGTGTAGTGTGTGTAGTGTGTGTAGTGTGTGTAGTGTGTGTAGTGTGTGTTGTGTGTGTAGTGTGTGTTGTGTGTGTTGTGTGTAGTGTGTGTAGTGTGTGTTGTGTGTGTAGTGTGTGTAGTGTGTGTAGTGTGTGTAGTGTGTGTTGTGTGTGTAGTGTGTGTTGTGTGTGTTGTGTGTAGTGTGTGTAGTGTGTGTTGTGTGTGTTGTGTGTAGTGTGTGTAGTGTGTGTAGTGTGTGTAGTGTGTGTTGTGTGTGTTGTGTGTGTAGTGTGTGTAGTGTGTAGTGTGTGTTGTGGGTGGTGTGTGTTGTGTGTGTAGTGTGTGTAGTGTAGTGTGTGTAGTGTGTGTAGTGTGTCTTGTGTGTGTTGTGTGTGTAGTGTGTGTTGTGTGTGTAGTGTGTGTAGTGTGTTGTGTGTGTAGTGTGTGTAGTGTGTGTAGTGTGTGTAGTGTGTGTAGTGTGTGTAGAGTGTGTTGTGTGTGTTGTGTGTGTAGTGTGTGTAGTGTGTGTAGTGTGTGTAGTGTGTGCTGTGTGTTGTGTGTGTTGTGTGTGTAGTGTGTGTAGTGTGTGTAGTGTGTGTAGTGTGTGTAGTGTGTAGTGTGTGTAGTGTGTGTAGTGTGTGCTGTGTGTGTTGTGTGTGTAGTGTGTGTAGTGTGTGTAGTGTGTGTTGTGTGTGTAGTGTGTGTTGTGTGTGTTGTGTGTAGTGTGTGTAGTGTGTGTTGTGTGTGTTGTGTGTAGTGTGTGTAGTGTGTGTAGTGTGTGTAGTGTGTGTTGTGTGTGTTGTGTGTGTAGTGTGTGTAGTGTGTCTTGTGTGTGTTGTGTGTGTAGTGTGTGTAGTGTGTGTTGTGTGTGTTGTGTGTGTTGTGTGTGTAGTGTGTGTAGTGTGTGTTGTGTGTACTGTGTGTAGTGTGTGTAGTGTGTGTAGTGTGTGTAGTGTGTGTAGTGTGTGTAGTGTGTGTTGTGTGTGTAGTGTGTTGTGTGTAGTGTGTAGTGTGTGTAGTGTGTGTTGTGTGTGTAGTGTGTGTAGTGTGTGTAGTGTGTGTAGTGTGTGTTGTGTGTGTTGTGTGTAGTGTGTGTAGTGTGTGTAGTGTGTGTAGTGTGTGTAGTGTGTGTAGTGTGTGTTGTGTGTAGTGTGTGTTGTGTGTGTTGTGTGTGTAGTGTGTGTAGTGTGTCTTGTGTGTGTTGTGTGTGTAGTGTGTGTAGTGTGTGTTGTGTGTGTAGTGTGTGTAGTGTGTGTAGTGTGTAGTGTGTCTTGTGTGTGTTGTGTGTGTAGTGTGTGTAGTGTGTGTTGTGTGTGTAGTGTGTGTAGTGTGTGTAGTGTGTCTTGTGTGTGTTGTGTGTGTAGTGTGTGTAGTGTGTGTTGTGTGTGTAGTGTGTGTAGTGTGTGTAGTGTGTGTAGTGTGTGTAGTGTGTAGTGTGTGTTGTGTGTGTTGTGTGTGTTATGTGTGTAGTGTGTGTAGTGTGTGTAGTGTGTGTAGTGTGTGTTGTGTGTGTAGTGTGTGTTGTGTGTGTAGTGTGTGTAGTGTGTGTAGTGTGTGTAGTGTGTAGTGTGTGTGTTGTGTGTGTAGTGTGTGTAGTGTGTGTAGTGTGTGTAGTGTGTGTTGTGTGTGTTGTGTGTGTAGTGTGTGTTGTGTGTGTAGTGTGTGTAGTGTGTAGTGTGTGTAGTGTGTGTTGTGTGTGTTGTGTGTGTAGTGTGTGTAGTGTGTGTAGTGTGTGTAGTGTGTGTAGTGTGTGTTGTGTGTGTTGTGTGTGTAGTGTGTGTAGTGTGTGTAGTGTGTAGTGTGTGTAGTGTGTGTAGTGTGTGTAGTGTGTGTTGTGTGTGTTGTGTGTGTAGTGTGTGTAGTGTGTGTTGTGTGTGTAGTGTGTGTAGTGTGTGTAGTGTGTGTAGTGTGTGTAGTGTGTGTAGTGTGTGTTGTGTGTGTTGTGTGTGTTATGTGTGTAGTGT